>JAYXIM010030622.1:0-166731 GCA_037575425.1 Anastrepha fraterculus
GAAAGAATCCTTGGTCGCATCGTCCTTCTCTTCCGTCGGGGCGTGGGCGCAAATTAGCGAGATGTTAAAAAATCGCGCTTTGATGCGGATTGTTGCGAGACGCTCGTCCACCGGAGTGAACGACAGTACTTGGCGACGAAGTCTCTCTCCCACAACAAATCCGACACCGAATTTGCGCTCCTTTACATGGCAGCTGTAGTAGACGTCGCAAGGTCCTATGTTTTTCTTACCTTGCCCCGTCCATCGCATCTCTTGGATGGCAGTGATGTCAGCCTTTACTCTCACGAGGACATCAACCAGCCGGGCAGAGGCACCTTCCCCATTAAGGGACCGGACATTCCAGGTGCATGCCCTCAAATCGTATTCCTTATTTCGTTTGCAGGGGTCGTCATCAGTTTTGGAAGTTCTCATTTATAATTTATATACATACATATATATATACATACATATATAATATCAGCGTCAAAAGTCTACTTATTTTGTAATATTAATTATTTTTGAAGTGAAACTTCTTAGGCGTCGAGGGACGAGCGAGAATGAAGAGTAAAATTTCAAGGCGATGCAACGTTTTGGGCATTTTCGTTCCGCGAGAGAGAAAAAAACGATATAATGTAGAGAAAAAGGAGAGAGCTTATGTATATCTTAGATACACTTTAGGCTATATTTCCTGAGTTTTTCCTTGTGGTTGCTAATTTCTAGTGAGAAATAACACTGCCTACTTTTTGGCGCTTATTTGTTGGTGCAAACTTGTAGGAAATATATTTTGGTGCCTACTTTTTGGTGTTATATTTCCTTGGTGTCGACTTTCTGGGGCGTTTTTTGGTCCCAATTTTTTTGGGTGCCTACTTTTTGGCGGTTATTTCCGTTTCCTGGCTAGTGCTTGTGCGGACTATAAAATGCTATCCATTCCAGCGTCAGATTTATTGGTATTGCCTTGCTCTAATTTATGCCGTTACTGCGGTCCTGGAATCGCTGCGTTTGTGCGGGTGATAAGCGCTCGGAGTAGTGTGCGTTGTTGCCACGGTTTATGTCCGGCGTATACCTACACCGGTCGACCCTTCTAGGTTTTTTGTAAATTTTGCCTATTTGTATTCTCTGAAAATGTGTGAATTTATTTAGATATATATTCTTTCTCTCTGTCTCTCTCCCATTCTCTCTCGGGTCTCCCCCTCTTTCTTTGTCTGCCTTAAAAATTTCACTTCTGGTATGTGTACTACGCTACACGCACTTTTTTAGTTCATGCTACAACAAGAACAAAATAAAGCAAAGTTTCGAACTTTTTATAAAATTTTTAAAAATTCGGCAAACTTTCATAAACATTTCAAATTTTGAAAAATTTAGAGAATGCAATTTCATAGATCATTAAACTTTTTACTTAAGTGCTGAAACTTGCACAGTGGTTCAAAAATCAATTTGATTTTTGACAATTTTTTTTCTGACGGTGTTGGGTGCTTTCTTCCATATAAAAAATGTGGAACCGGCGTTAAATGGAGAAAATAAACAAGCCCGCGACCGAAAAAAATTTTCAAAGTCAGTGTGATTTTTGACCTACTTGAAACTTACACTTTACTATACCAAAATTTAATGATCTATAAAATTGCATACTTCATATTTTTTCAGAATTCTCAGTAAAAGTTTGAAATTTTGATGAAAATTTGCTGTGGTTATTGCAAACGTAGCTTACATAGTAAGCACTGCAAAGGCAATCCGAATATATGATTTTTGCATTTGCCTATTTTCCTTTTGTTACATTTTGTTAGTTGTTAGTCGCTTATAATAAACCTTTGAAGTAACAGATTGCGTTTGATTTTTGGCTCTGTTAGTGGAGTACATATATGGTTTTTGTTGTAGTATGAACTACATATGTTTTTAGAAAAAAATAATTGAAATTGGAAAAAGGAAGAAGGAGCTTTGGCTTAGACGATGACCAACAACAGTGGCTAATTACGTTCGTATTAACCGCTTCGAGCTACTGATGAATTTCACCAGATGTGTGATATTTAAGCCCACAATATCCGCAGGTGTAGCAAAAAAGTGAAAATCTTTCTCCAATAAGACCAGGATGATAGGAGAGATGATTCAACTTATCCTCCAGACAGCTTCTGCAGAAGGGATTTGAGGTAATCGCAAGTCTCACCGCATGAACACCTAATCTCAATCCTCTCGTTTTGCGTTTCCGGATTCCCTGTATAGCCAGCTCATCAGCCCACCAGTTTCCCTCAATGAAGCTGTGACCAGAAACGCAGATAAGCCTAATATCGAAGTATTCAGACGCAATCGAGCGAGAAGTCAAGCATACCCGACTAATTTCGAAAGCACAAACAACGAGCCCAAGGCCCTAATTGCCGCTTGGCTGTCGGAGCAGCTATTTACGTCCTTTACAGTAATTACAAAAGTAAGCAACTATTCCATTGCTTCCTTTACATCACAGTGGTTCGGCAGCCTAAATATGAACTTGATGGGGAGCTCTTTGCAGAAGACCAACCAACTCTTCGGTCCAACTTCGAGCTATTCGTACACATATTTACCATGCCCTGTCTCCAAATCGTTTAAAAATCGAAAGAGTCCAACACAAAGTCCATATTATAGATTACATTACCAAATTTTGTATTGGGTAAAAATTCGTATTTACAGTTCGATTGCAAGTTCTAAATCTGCTAAGAAAATTTATCATTTTAAAATCGGTTGAATTTTTATTACGAAAACTATTTCGAAAGAGTATTAAAATGGAGCATAATTCCGAAATGGTGCTACATTTTTTTTTTAACAATTTGTTGTTACTACCTAATAGCTCGAAAATTGGAATCGCTACAGCAAAGTAATCGAAATTCTTTAAGAAACTTTGTATTGGCTATAAATTAAATAAAGAAATATTAAAAAAACTTTTTTTTAAGTCCATTTTGAAATCCATTTCGAAGCAGGGTTTTAAGAAATTTGTTACCAAAATCGGTTTTAAGAATTTGTTACCTTGTAGGGCTTGTAATAGTTGTACTAAAAATTCATTCCAATTCCCAAATTCGGAAATATGCTAAGAAATCGAAACGTCAATTACTGAAACTTTGGTTTACTGGGCTGCTTTCGGCTTCTCTGCTCGTATGCTTGCCTATCTACAAGCTAAAGCGAACTGCTTAACTCAGCCACCGAAAGAACCGCGGCGAACACTTACGCGCACATTTCTGTTGGCGTTCACTCTGCCCGCTTGCTGTTGGCTGCAACGACTGAAACCGACCGAAAAGTGAATGTCCACTGAAAGTCCTTGAAACTTAAAACCAATTTTACAGGTTTAACAAAGCCAGCATTACGTTGTTGTGCCGTTGTTGGCTTTTGTGCAAACACTGCAACAACAACGACAACAAAGCGCACATGCACACGCATACACATAAACATATGGGAATATGTGTGCATGCAGTGGTTGATTAAAACAACACGCACAGCGTCGAGATTCAGCTGGAAAACCATTCAAAATTTTTCGGTGCAGCATTCCAAGTTGGCCAGATATTGTTGTTGTTGTTGTTGTTGTTGTCGCATGTGTGTGTGTGTTTGTTTGCTTACTGGTGCTGCAGATTTGATTATTGTTGGCCGATTTCTTAGTTGTTGGCTTTGGTGGTGCCACAACGGTGCATTCTATTGCTAAAGCGGTTTTTGTTTCAAGCCAGGTTATCAGTGTGCGGCGCATTTGTTTGACAACAAAAACAAAGCCATGAACAACAACAATAACAATAACGGTAATAATTGGCTAAATAAAAGCTCGTATAAATTACGTTGTGGTCAATAATTACGCGTGTTTGTCGCTTATTAAGACATTTTTGTTGTAGCTTTTAACTTTTTGCTTTGCCTCTAACATTTCGTAAAATAGAGACACAGGAAATATAAAAGTAAAATAAAGCAAAAGTTAATGTTGCGCACGCATGATGTACATTTTTTATTTTTATTTCTAATTAAACATTTTATTTTATTGCGTTCTGTGAAGTGTTGGGTGTAAGTATTGGATTTCAGCTATAATACGGTCGTTACATGCCACTAAGTGGGCCTAAATGCCATACCAGAGTGGCAAAGGTTTCAGCATTAACGGATCTATTAGTAGATACGGCAATACACACGTTTATATGTAAGTACGTGCCACGCTGTTGTTCAAACTGCTGCGCCATTCATTTATGCTGCTACTTGAAAATTAACCCACTCGGTGTCGTAAGCACCCCGAGCCAATAAGTAAATTTTAGTGTGATTTGCAAGTGGTATTCCACCTCATCGGCGCCAATGAAGCGAATCAGCATAAATCTGCTGATAAAATGGCTCAATACAGTCAACTATCAGAACAGGTGCGGTTTAGGTATATTTAGAAAAAAATATGCAAAATTTGTAAGTAGTGGGGTGCAATTTGCTCCGGGTTAATCACTTTTTCGCAAAATAGCTTCCTCCTCACTAGCAGAATTATTCGAAGCTGTTGAGCCTCAGGTATTTCATTTTAAAGCAAATATGATCAGATATGTTCGGACTTAAATGTTAGTAATTCCAGTCGAAGGAAGCATTTTGCCCACAAAATGAGCCCTAGCGAATATAGCTCAAAACGGAATTGGCCTAAGCTGTTAAATCCTTGAATTTCGCTGGTGATAAAAAATTTAAAACATTAATAGACACTGAACAAACAAAAGTAAAATAGCTAAAACGGGTCAAATTGTTGCACACCTATTTTATTGTCAATGAGGTTACATACATACCCTATGCTCAAAAAGCACCGGAAAAGTGATGTTGACTGTTTTTTTCGATTGCCAAGGCGTAGTATACCATGAGTACCTTCCATCGGGCCAGAAAGTCAATAAAGAATATTATTTATCCGTTTTGAAGCGTTTGACAGATGCTGTACGTCGCAAACGGCCGGAAATGTGGGTAAACAATTCTTGGATTTTGCATGATGCGAGCCCAAATTGTGCTGGATTATTTGAGCAAACACCAAGTAAATATCATCGTGCAAGCTCCGTATTCACCTGATATGGCCCCGTGCGACTTCTTTTTGGTTCCCCAAGTTAAAGTTACCACTTCGCGGAAAGGAATTTAAGTCGATAGAGAAGATCAAAGAGAATGCTACGAAGGAGATGAAGGACATCCCTTCGTCGGCCTACCAGGGGTGCATGGAGAGCTGGGTTAAACATTGGCACATGTGTGTTACTTCAGACGGATCACATTTCGAAGAAGATAAAAAAAATTGCCTGAAATTTAACTCTGTTTTGTTTTATTGAAATATTCCCGGTTCCCTTATGTTCACCTGTGTTCACAACGGCGGACCTAACCACAGCAAAATAACAAGCATATCTTTACGTTTTTCCAGTGTCGCTAGCCTGTATTTTCGAGAGTTTGCATCCTCTGCTCTTTGCAAAGGATCTATCTGTCTATCATTCGCCTACCTGCTAAAATTCGTACACATTATTAATTTAGAAAGTAACACTCCAGCCGATTCCAAGTTCTTTACTACTACTCCAATTGCAGAGGGCAGTTAAAATTTTTGTTGGCTACTGCTCTGAGCTATTGGGGGCAACGAAATATGTGTATCTTCGTCTTTGGCTTCGCTTTCACTCTGTCTGCAACATAAAATTCACAAATGAAACCAAATCAAATTAAATGAAAGACAGGGTTGTTCAATTCCTAATGTCAAAAGCGAGGCAAATAGAACATTGAGCTATTTGAAACTTCAACGTACTGCAAGCGCTTCAAGTAAAGCTGCTATTTGGTCTCATTTCATATACATATTTCAGTATTGTTCTATTCATTTTTGACTGTCATCGAAGCCAAATAAACAAAGCCAGCCTGCATTGGACTTACAGCTGAAAGCTTTTTATCTCTTCCAGGGTTGTATTTTACTGGGTAATGGAGAGGTAAAAATTTTGCCAAAAAGTTAAAAGTGTAAACACCGATTATGAATTAAAGATATCGCAATTTCATATTCGCTGCATTTATTAAAACAAAAAAACCGAGTACTGATGACTTGCATTATATTTATTTCCAAAAAAAACCAAAAAAAACAAAAAATTAGATCACACATAGTAAAGGGTCTTCCAATAGATGCGCTACGGCTGTGAAATGTTTAGTGGGCTTCTCGCCGAAGCTTTTAGTGGAAATTACGAACTATTACAAAAAAAAAAACAAATATTTCTTTCCCCTATTTTATCACAACTACGTTAACCTCTAAGTATCGTAAATTTAAGCTGTGCAGTTTTTAACGAACAAAATTCGATGAACAGGTACAGTAAATAAACAAATTTAATGCTGGGTGAAGATCCTGAAGACTTCCGCAAAATATGTACGTACGAAATTGCAAGAAATTTAACCATATTACGTCATTCTATGGAAATTCACGGTAGAATAAACAATGCGTGGGCAATTATTAATCGTTGATGTTTATACACAATTTCACAATTTTTAATAATTTTTTTTTCATTTTATTTTTTCATTGTAAACAGTGACTATTGAAAATTCAACTAAAAGGAAAATATGAAATATTGTAGGTTGTATTAAAAAAATTATGTTATACCATATTTTGCATGGCTTGGACTGTTTATATAGCAGCCAAGATCCATCTACAGCCGAACCGCAACCAATAAATAAAATGCACGAAAAAGTAGAGTATAAATCTGTGATTGAAGAACAATAGCGCTGATATAATATATTTAGATATATATGTATGTACATACAAACATATATGCATATGTATGTGTGTACTTGTACTACAAATGAATGGCATAAAATATGAATAATAACAAAATTAGAGCCTGAAGCCATTTGAAATTCTTGGAAGCAGCAAATGCTATTATATTTCATGTTAAGTATTTGCTTAAAATTTTTTTTCTTGTTTTTTTTTTTATTTTCATTTTACTTCTTGCGTAAAGCGTTGGTTGCATTGCCCAATCGTACCAAAACAAATCCAAGAGAAACATAAAAAATGAACTAAAACACGCCGTTACAGCTGCAATTATATTTTAAACGTTTTTCACATGTGTGTAAGTAACATATGTACATGCATAAGCAAATAAGTCTTATATTAAATATCTGCACATTCGCCTAAGATGCCAACAAATTCGCTTGAATTAGATAGCAGCGGTTATGCCAATTGTTCAAGTAAGGTCACTTGTTACGTGCATTCGCTACGTTGGTACACATAAAAATATGCACATACACATACATACATACATACATGCATACATACCAATCACAGCACTTGCCGATCAGAGATAAGTGTTTAATTTGATTGGGTTGGTCAATAACTACGTACATACATACATACATACATACATACAAATATAGTACAGCTAGCTGTGAGAAGCTAGAGCTAGAGCTGCGCTGAAGCTGGAGCAAAAGCGTCGACGTTGACATTTGTTATGACGTTTTGATTGCTGGCTTGGCAATAAATTTGATTGAAAATTATAGCTACAGCAGGTTGCCAAACAAAATGCTGACAAGTATATATGCACATACACATACACACATACTTCTAAATGTAGTTAAACGTATGCGACTTGAAGCTCGAGTGCAAATCGAAGCAAATGCAAAATTGATGTTTAACATAAAGAGGTGTTAGACAGTGCAGCGCAGCCAGCACTGAAGTGTGCGAGTGTATGCAACAAGTGCCAAGCCTTTCGAGTGTTACCGAGTTCGCGCGAAACTGCCAGTCCACCCGCACGCCGTTGTGTGCGTTCACTCGCCAATGCAGTCTATGCTGCTGTGCTGCTCATGCCGAAATATGAGACTTTAGTGCACACAGAAAAAAGAGAATTACAATGAAAAATACCATAACAGCCACAATGCTAAGCAATAACACAAAATTGTTGTTTGCAGTTACAAAAACGAAAACAAGCAAAAAACAAAACATGAAATCATAAAAAAATTCTGCACGTCATGAAGCCGTAAAATTAAAAAGTAACAAATATATTGTTAAAAACACAAAAAATGTTACGTTTGTCTTCCATTTGATGCATTGTTAGTCTGCAGTTATGGTGTATTGTGATTAGTTAGCAAAATGAGGTTGAGAGACTGCCTTCAGCAAGGCCGCACATTTAGCGGTGGTTTGCAGCTCAACAATTGGTGTTTTTTCCCAAATCATAGTAAAATTTTTTTAATTATTTTATAACAAAAACAAAGTGTTTTGATTGCTCAGAAATTTAGTGATTGTATATCTATGTAAATACATACATATGTAGCATAAACTAATAACCAAGAGCGAGAGTCCCAAGACAAAACCCGCTAGTGGCGGAATAGTTTGGCTCTAATAGCTAGTGAATTATGCCCAGATGAAAAAGGGTATGTTTTTAAGAAATTTGAAAATCTCAGAAGACACCTCAAAAAAAAAAATAATAATACTAATTAACCGATTTGCTAAAAGTGACGCTTATACAGGTATCACAGGCAAGGCGTTTTTTCGACTTTTAAATTTTTCATAGCACTTATTAGCCAGAAAATCGAGTTTCTCTATCTCAAATCAGCAAACTTTTTAGTGTAAAATTAATGATTAAGTTAGTCAGGTTTCCCATCTGAGATAAGATACGCGGTGGCCGTACTTCCATCCCTTGATTGATGATTATTAAAAAAAAATTATTAATTCTCTAAGCTTTACCTAATGAATTATGTGAAGAAGTACTGCGTAAATTTTTCAAAACGATTGGGATAGCAGATGTTAAGTTATGATGTACAGAGACTTCAAAAGTAACAAGCTTCAGAAAAACGCAAGTATAGAAGCCCGCCCTGCAACAATGGGTGCTCAAATCTTAATAAATTCGTCTTGCTCCGATCGACTTGATATTTTGTAAATATCCTCCAGTTTTAGAGAATGAATGTTACTCATTCGCAAGACATCGGAACCCAAAACTCGTAGCCTTGCTCTAGCAAAGGCATACCGGCATATTAGTAGTCGTATCATCACCCAGGAGCTAAAGATCGACCATACAATAGTTTCGAACCATTTGCGCAAATATTTATTTATTTTTATTTATTTATTTCCCCCAAAACTAATATTTCCGAGATATCATACATACACCTGTGCTCGAAATAACAGAAGCGCGACGAACTACCAAGTCTTAAAAAGTTGTTTGGATTTAATTGTTTGTTTTTATAAAAGTAAAGTTCATTCTACATACAATAGAGACCATATAACTCTAAACTCCAAATTTTGTACAAAACTGACAAAAAATCAAACTATTGATTTTTGTCGCCCCTGGTGTTTTATGCTCGCAGTGGGTACGCCACGTGGTCACGTAGTTAAAAAAAATTTAAAATATGAGCAAAAAATGTAAACATCTAACTCCCCCTTAAGCATCGATGAGCTAACATATGGGTCATTTTTGCACTGAAAATCTAGTCCTAATCCATCTCTGTTCTTTTATCAAGTGGAAAAAATCATTTCCACTATATCGAGCATCTTGTCTCATGTTTGGGTGTATATTAATTATTGTTTTTCTTGCAATTCCAGAGGCCTACAGTTTTGATAAAAATCGTTGTCAAACTGTTTCTATCGCAGATGGACTATGATCCCACTCGTTTTTACCCTACGAACCCAAATAGATAAGAAATGTGTTTTCCCTTTCTAACGGAAAAAACCACTTCAAGCCGTTCAACTATCTATTGTATTACACCTACATTTACAACATAAACAAGTAAAAACTCCCCTATCTCAGAAATGTTTTATATTACAAGTGTTTTGTAAATCTGTACGCACGAGCATTTGTTTTGTTGGTGTGCATGTAAGCTAAGTGCCTTGGTGGTCATTGCACTTTTCGTGTAATAAGCAACTATTAAAAAGCATTCGTACGTACATACATACATACATATATTTACAAGGATGTTATGCTTATACTTGCGTTGGTACAAAGAATTATCGTAAAACATTTGTAAAAGTGAGAAGTGAGTAATTGGGAAAACTTTAGAAAACAGGGGCAAATACAGTTCGCTAATAATTATTGGAAACAGTGACACCAAAAATGAAAATTGAGTACAAACGTGAGTAAAATGCGTGAATTTTCTTTATGATGATTCTTTAGTTCAAGTGCAAGTCTCAAAAGACCTGTAATGAAATCAATTTTATTCCATCAAGGGAACTCATCTAAGCCTAGAGCAAATTATAGTCTTAGAGTGCAAGTTCAGGACTACAAATATGTCGGATATGCAAGCAGATTCAAGCGCATATGATATATGCAGCGAAACATTCCAAGCGAGCCATAATATATTATTACCATCAAATGTACAGCTAAACATTTATTGGCACCAAAGTTGGCTATACTAACGCCCGCTTCGTGCACATGCTTTTCCTTGTAAATTGTTTCGTGAAAACTTGAAGTCCTCAAGAACTGGCCCCGTTCGTCAAAACAAAACCAGCATATGATTCCAATCAAACCATAAACCCCGTTGCATACTAATGCTATTGTTTTTTTTTTGTAAGGAAATTTAAATAAAAATGTCAGATGGTGTCGTCTCAAAGGTGTCGTCACACCAATAGTATGAGGGGTAAGCACACACAACTACTATAGCAATCCTTCCACCTAGGCTAAATTCTAATCTAGAAAAAAACTCTCGCCCTCCAGCACATATTACAACGGTTTTTTTGAACTGCTAATTCTAACTTAGCCTCGTTAATCCATCGTTGCACTGTCGCTGCAGAATCGTTGCACTTTTCCTTTAAATGGTCAAGTTTTCAACTTTCATCAGGGCAATATCAGCGTACTCCACAATTTCAGCGTTGGCCGAAAGCTTCACCTTCAGAACTTCTTCGTGCATGTCGTTCCAACATGTTGGTCCCAGCACTGATTGTTGTGGCACACCGCCGGAGACATTGCATGTTTTAGACTATTTTCAGGATTTGGTCAGTCGAATAACTTCTGATAATGCGGACAAGGTAGGCTGGGAGGTTCAAGCCTTCCAGGGCAGTGATGATGCTAGACCAGTTTGCCGAGTTAAAAGCACTTTTAACGTCTAAGGTGATCAAAGCGTAAAACTTTCTTGCAGATCTTCCCGTACTTTCAGCCCTTTGTGCTATTTCTACCACCTGTCATATTGTATCTACCGTAGTTCTAGCTTTTCGGAAGCCGAATTGATTATCAGGGAGATCTGTTGGGCCTTCTAGATTCTCTTGAAGCCGTTCGCAGATAATGCGTTCGAGTACCTTCCCCACTGTGTCTAACATACACAGGGGGTATGTATGACAAAGCTGGTCGGGTTATTGACCAGGTTTAACCTAATGGTATGGAGATTATTAACACACAATGGTATTGAAACACAGTGACGAGACTGGATGGTATCTAGGTACTTTATATTAACATATCGCACATTTTTGTACAATACCTAATACTTCCTCCACCTTATGCCTATTGACATTCGCAAACATTTTTGGTCCAATTTTCATACCGCTACGATGATTTTTTATGATTTCAGCTCCATTCCACGAGGCTACGCACGAAATAATGAGACTCACAAAACACCTGCTGTAGACCACTACAGTGAAAATTTTCGACAAATCCGCTTGGCAGTCAATATATCAAGCTGGCTGCTACTAAATATTTGGCATAACTTACATATTTGACTTTCCTAGATAGCAGAAAATGCGGCCGCCGTGGCCGAATGGGTTGTTAAGTAACTACTATTCGGGAGTGCGTAGGTTCGAATCTCCGAACATGAAACCCCAAATTACAGAAAAAAGTTTTTTTCTAATAGCGGCCGCCCCGCAGTAGGCAATAGCAAACCTCCGAGTGTATTCTGCCAAGAAAAAGTTCCCATAAAAAAACTATTTGCCGTGCGTATCAAGACGTACGCTAAAAATAAGAGGAGAAACTCGGCCAAACAGTAAGCGTAAGCGTTTACATTTCAACGTTTCTATATGAATAAAACAAATATATGAATCAAAGCGGAAAAACGCCGAATAAAAATGCTTTTTTTTTATTTTTGTAAAAAACAAGATAGTAAGTAAATGTAATTTGGCTAACGAACTGTTCAAACTTCATTTAACAATAAAATTTGACATTGTCTATCACCGTTTCTATTAACATGCACATAACTGTAGATGTTGTTTAAAGACAGTGTGATAAGCTGAATGTCCACTTAAATGTTACAAGATTAAAAAAACACACTAATTATAACATTTCACAAACACATACACACTTACATGCATGCATAAGTAATATAAATCTCCACAGTTGAATGCTTTTCAACAAGCAGGCTAATTAAATTAAATTAAAAAAGAAAAATACAAAACTTTGACTCACATATGTACATATGTACATATGTATGTATGTGCATCTTACATTATATAAGTGCATATGTATGCATGTTTTCTTTTTTCTTATTTCTTATTTGAAAGACCTGATAGCTACAGTGGCAGAAACTGATAAGCGCAAAAGTTCGTTCGGACTCAACAAACCGCAAATTTGTACTCATAAGGTATCACACACGCACACACACTTAATACTTAGAAGTGTTAACTTTTATAATACATATACACTCATTTTTATAGCAATATATGTATGCACACTGTGTTAGTAATTACGTTCGTTTGGTCATATGGACGTAAAAACGTCTGATTTCTGTAATATGCAATTGTCTTTTATGATGGCTGTTTACGGTAGCAATAGCGGTGATGTTGACGGTGACGGCAGTGTGGATCATTTGTGCGAACTCAAATTTTATGATTATTATTATTGTCATCACAAAGAAGTAGTTGTTGTTGTTATTGTTATTGTTATTTTCGTTGTTGTTATTTGTGGTGTAATTGTCAGCTGCCGTTACTGTCACTGCTACACTGCTAGTCAAATTGCTGCTGATGTGTTTATTGTCGCTGAGTGCTTTTTAACCACAAGACAACTTTGATTGCGGTTTTTGTTTTTCCTTTTCTTTCTGTTATTATTGCTGCCGTAGTCTGGTTGAGTATTTGTTGCTAAGAGCATTTCTGCGTTTTGCTTTTATTTTATTTTTTTATATTTGGCTTTAATTAAAACAAAACAATGTTTCAGAAATGCAATGTTTACTTCTACAGCGGCACAATGGGACAAATGTGACGAAAAAATAAAAAAAGCGTGACTTCATTTAGTTTTTAATTTTTAATTCACTTTATTTATTTCCATTTAGTATACTTTGGCTTTGGTTGAGTATACTTAATATTAGCCTACATATGGTTATGCAGTTTTTATTCCAAATTTATTTTATTTCCCAATTAATTATTATAAAATAATTCAAACTATTTTAAACCATCAAATATACATATATTTAGCAATAAAAAAATAAAAAATGAAGCGCAAAAAATTGTCTATGATTTTGTGAAATTTCGAAATAACCTCCTTCTTGTGCAAGCGAATTGTGAATTGTGCAGAATTGAAGTGCCACTGATTAATTTTCAAAAAACGATAGCGGAGTAGTATGTAAGTACTTAAAAAAAAAATTTGCAGTCGATATACTCATCTTTCTCGTCGGGTAATACTTGTTCCACTTTTCACCTGTTTTCTATACTTTACAACTACTTTTTGTATATGGTTCCGTAGAAAAAAACAAAATACATAAATTGTTTTCACTTAATATGACTCAATGATAATTAAATAAAGCTAGTTCAACAGTGAAAAAAATGTTCTTCCTTCGCTTTATTGATTCATTTATTAAAGGGTTAAATTAATAAACCCATAAAGGTTGGTGTACGTTGCCAGCCATTTTGGCGTTCCTAATTTTGAAGTGGCGTGCCCCGATATATGCAGAAAATCCTGAAACAATCCTGAAAAGGGAAGCGGCGCTGCCTCTGTTACGTTACCAGTATTTTTACTCGGCTGACGCTGTTAATTTCCTCGTCGCTATGACGACAGAATGTTACTAACACAAATCGCACATCTTTGTTAATGCCGAATAGCGCCAAGCTGCTGTCGTAAAATTTCGACCAACACCGTCGTCATGCCATTCACCCTTGGTAAGATGCTCACTTCATGTTATCCATAGTGGGCACGATGTTAACTACTCTACTCTGTTCCGTATCTTCATGTTATTCATAGTTGACAAGATGTTAACTCCTCTGCTCTGTACCGGACAAATAGTTTTTTTATTTTTATTTATGTACATATTAAAATTAGTTATATTTTAGGAAATTATTTATTGCTTTTATGTTCTCTATTGTTGGATCTTTCAATAGTTTAAGGGATTCTGGCTATGGAAAAATATATTTCTAGATTGAGTAAGGAGAGACATTCTACAAAGATATGAGGGATCGTAAATGTAGCTATACAGAAAAATCGGCATGATTACTGGGGCTCATTGCGTAGCAGATGTGCATGCGTGATAGTAGTTTCCTAAGCGGCAGCAGAGGTCGACGTAGAAAGTTTTACGGCCGAGCAGTTAGTGAAAAATTAAGTTGTAAGCGGTGATTCTCATGTTTGCTAGTTTTTCTGTGCTATAGTTCAAGTCATTATTCAAATAGAGTCGGAAACCTAAACAAAAGCCTTGGAAAATTTAATTAACAGGTTGCCGAGTAGTGCATTTTAATATAATTGTATATGAAAATTAATGTGAACTTTCGCAGTTTCTAATAAAGCAGTATAAATAAACGATTTTTTGGTATTATTTTATTTTTTTTATAATTTTTTTTAATAATTTTTTTTAATAATTTTTTGTTTAAATTTTTTTTTTAATTTCAAGGAATCTTCCGCGTTTTACATGATCAACAGATCCAGCTATGCAATTAGTTTTAGTCTTGCAGGGTCAAGATCTTGACTCAAAAATTCACCACAATGTAGACTGAGAGCTTTTCACTTTTTACGGAATCGACTTGTTTCGCTCATTTTGAACTGAAACACTTATGGCTGCAATATTCTCGGTGCTTTGCCTGGAACATCGCTTTTTTTTTAGTTATAAGTAGTAGTTAAATATGCTGATTAGCACTGAAAAGCGGTCTAAGTGGCCACCAACTCAGAATTTTTTTTATAACTTCCATAGGAATTCGATCCATTGAAAAATTATATATTTTTTTAAACCTTCGTTCGTGCACCCGGTTCTGTCCGTTTTTCGTCTTGTTCAAGGATCCTTTTTCGTAGGTTATATCCATAAATCGTTAGAAAATTAAATTTTAGTAAGCTATCGGGAATCGTTAAAATGAAATATGCCTTTAACCCTAGAGTGCTTACGCTATGAGCAATTTGCCGCCCGCGAGAAGTTGTTTGACATTAAAATTGTTTAGCTAAGTTTTTGAGTATTAAAACTTCAAAAGTTCTATATTATTTAAAATTAAGATAAATTCTTATTAAAACAAAAATATTAGATATGGGCAGCAAAATGCTCTTCACGCGATCACTCACGCGTGACGAAAAGGCGCGACTGCTCTAGGTCTAAGACGGCATTACAGTTACTTTTACACAGTGGAAAGGTCTAAGTAATGACTTATAGCTGTGGCCAATTCATCATGACGTAATTTATGTTTCTAAAATATTTCGCTGAGAGCTGAAGAGCAACTTAAAAAAACAAATAGTTATTATTGGCATATCCTGACCGACACACAGCTAACTGAAGACAATCAACGTTAGTGACATTGCGAAAAAAAACCGCAATAACAGCAAAGCAATACACTGAGCATCTTCTGACCTATGAGCGACAATACGTGCAGAGAGATGTTTTTTTATAGCAGTTCTTTAGTTCTTCTTAAAAATGTCATCTAAAAGTATATATACGTTTATTATTATCACCATATTATTATTATTATGAAAGAATAAAAAAATACTTAGCATCAGCTGTGAGGCTCCCAGTTGAAACTACGTGCGTATGTAAGTATCCACTTTATCGCAATCCAGAGGGAATGTTCTTTAAATATCATCCTTTGAAGCTATCGAGTGACCAAGCCAGAGTGATTTGGAGAATTGATAGCCAACTCTGCTGAGAAGTATTTTGGTATGTGTGTATCTACGTGTATATATTTGCCGTCTGTATATATGTATGTACAATATATTGGTGGTTGCAAAGAGTACTCAAGTACTTATCGGTTTTCTTTTTCGTTTTCAACTACAACTTTAAATAATGTACGTAAAAGTGAAACAGAAACCGCAAACATAGAATTAAATAAAAATGGAAATACAAAGTTGTGGCTAAGTTGAGAAAGGGTCGTCCCCGTCATCGTAGTTGTGGTAGGGAGTAACTCTATCTTTGTCACATAAAACGCATAACTTGTTTATTTTTATGCAACTTGTTTTTATTTAGCTGGAAAAATCAAAAGCAAAAAATTAATTGCAATGCAATTTTGGTTTCTTTTTTTGCAATTTTTATAAGCAAATTTTCTGCTGCCCTCAAATGGCGGTGTTAACCACTATTGACAGACCAAGAACGTATTTATGTAATATAGTGGTGGTGAGTTGGAAATACCCGATAAGGAACTGGTAAGATTCTAGTATATATGGAGCTATTCAAGCAACTGGAGAATTCATTAAATCGTTTTCGAATAGTTCAGAACCGATTTTAAATTCGTAAAATTTTATTGAAGGGAACAAAGAACAAATGCCTAGAGTTACATGAAAAATATAACTATACGGCAAAACCAAACTTCCCAAAATAAAAAGGTTCCGGAAAAGATTCTGGTACAGAGTAGCAAAAACATATATGTGCATCGGTAATTTGAAAGTTTATGCCAGAACTTTAATTGATGGGGTCAGAGGTTTTCAGCCTCTTGCACATTCCTTGGTAAATCGGCATAAGACATAATCCGATCCATTCATTTCAGATATATGATGACTTCAGCGGGACATTTTTGTGGAACATTTTAATCTAACTCAGCAATAGAAGGGTATTTCGTGCCTCTTTTTTTGGGGAAGGGCCAAAATCTAGAGTTTAATCTCGCCCGATCAGCATTGATTTGTCTTGGGTAGATCTACATACAGTTTCCAACCTAACTGCTGTTCGCGATTATTGCTTTTCAACTTTTGCTGAAGGTTTTCAAGTCGAGTGTGTTTACAACGACTTTTCTAAAACATTTGATAGAGTTTCTCATACAATTCTATTACGTAAATTAGCCGCGCTTAGTATTTATTGTTTTTTTAGTTCATTTTTTTCAATGGTTGAAATGTTATTCATCCGATATACCATGTGTGGTAACGATTGAGGGTGAATGTTCGGAACCTTTCATTGTATCTTCAGGGGTGCCACAAGGCCCTTTTTCCCTTCGTTCTATTTATTAATGATATGGGTCCTTTTTACGTTTGCTAATTTTAGTCTGTATGCTGATGATTTGAAAATATTGTTTGCGATTAGAAAAAATGAGGATTTGTCCACCTCTTACTAAATCTTTTGTTTTACATGGCGTAATAGCTCGAAGTTCTCGGACCCCTACTCTCTCAAATTATTTTTACTTCCTTTGTTCGCTCTAGATCAGAGTATGCAACATTTATGTTGAGGCCTTGTCACCAACTTGCAATTAAGAGAATTGAACGTTTACAGAAGGAGTACCTTAAATATGGTCTCCGGTCTTTAATTTTCGTTTAATTTTAATTTACTTAAAGTCTCTAGAGAGTAGAAGGTCTATACTTTCACTGCCTTTTTTTAGTATAATTAAAGACGAAATTGATTGTTCATCTCTATTACGGAGCATTCACTTTCAAATCCCTACTAGATCTCTGAGATCCGCAAACTTTAAAACGAATCGAAATACGGCGATTGGGATGGCTACTACCACTGTTCAACCCAAACTACTCCTTTGTACGCATTGCCGCGCCAAGGGTAGTGTCAGCATCGTTATCTTATTACAGCATAGTTTAATCTAAGGTTTCAATACACTTTATTGCCCTCGCGGTGTCCTTTACGCTCCTGACTTGAACCAAGGCCATTACAAGCAACAGTCAACTCACGAGGCCATGAGACTTTAATTGCGGGTTTGGGATCACACTGCAATAAGGACATTTGAAGGGTTCCTGTGACATTCACAGCGTAGTGGTTCACACTAATTCTGAACACGAAATCTGTTTTACTAATAACTACAAATTTTCCCTACAGGGCGTGGATCGTAGTGGTGGCCTATATGCGCGCAAGAAAAGTCAAAATTAAAATTAAAATCAAATTGCAGTTTTTTCAACATAGAATTTCGAAAGATGTACAACAACAACATCGTAAAACAAGTGCAGGAGCTGCTGCAACACAGCATCGACACTAAACGTCATTAAGCGATTAAAATGTTAAATTGGCAACTGGTGCAACAGCATGAATGCCTCCCGCCTGCGTACCTGGCTGTCGTTGCACGCCTCGCTACTACTTGTTCTCCACCCTACTCTTCACTCTTCTGCATTGTGGATGTGGCTTGTTGCGCTTGCTCGCTTTAGCTTTAATTGACTTCTGCAGTTAACCGTATTTGCAATTTTTCGCCATAACTCAACTAAGTAATCACAAATTTATGCCATAACGACGAGTTGCACGCCGGACACCAAACAGTCAAACAACAACAGCTAGCCAGCCAGCCAGCCGACCTGGCACTCACTCACGTCAACCGATACGAGCTTGATAGTTCGATGCTGTCGTCAATAAGCGATCAGAGCTGATCACTTTTTTATTGTTTTTCTGTTTTTATTTTTTATTATCATTCTAACTCGGTCTGCCTATAAGCAATGCCATGATTTGTGTGCCATAGCAACGTGTTTTTACGTTGTTTTTGTTTGCTCGAGCAGCAGCTTAGAGCAACGGAAATGCCAGCGATGATCGCGAATTGAGTGTAGGAGTTGAGTTGAACGTCTTCAACTTTATTTACGTAATATTTAGTTCTAATAAAAAATATATGCATATGTAAGCGTGTGTGTATGTGTAAATGTATGGAAAATTATTAGAAAGGTTGCGGTAGATTTTGGTGCGCGAAGCTTTTGTTGTGAATAGCTACAGATTCAATGCAAGTTTGCGCAGCAGTTGGGGAGAAAATAGCAGCGATCAGTAAAAAACATTAATAATTTAGGTTTGAAATAGTTGTTGCTTACAAATTTGAATACTAAAAGTTTCATATTTTAATAATAACTGCTCGGATTCAGTGATTTCGTGCACATAGGATCAAGTGGATTACTTTGGAAATCTATTTATGACATTAGTCCTACTAAGGATCCCTATTTATGACCTTAGTCCTATTTACTAAAGAAGCAAGCGACATTAAGATATAAATCAAAATATGATCCATAAATAACAAATTTGTGCTTAGGCCTACGTGGACTACTCTGCGCCCTCATGGAGAGTGGTAACCAGGGCCGTAGAGAGCATATCCGGGCCCCGGGAGAAATTGCAAATGTGAGCCCTTTCCAATTATGTATAATTCATATAATTCTAATTACCCTCGAGTCCGGGTTCATCTGAAAACTCCGGGCCCGGGGTAAAAAGTCCCCGATCCCGCCCCATCTCGGCGGGCCTGGTGGTAACCATCGTAACTTAACATGATCTAAGCTATCAGTTGGATTGTCAAGTTAAGCGTTGGCTAATGATAAACGCACTGTTTTAAATAAAAGAAGGCAAAAACTTACAAAAATGCCGAAAATATGTTTCCTGCATTGTTTAAAGATAATAAGAAAACTTATTTTATAACAAAAACTTTTATTTTTTGAATTAAAAGTAATTTTTCCATTAAAAAAACGTTCGCATAATTTTTTTCCGCATGACACTACACAATTTTCAAACAAAAAGCAATTAAGTGAACTTTGTAACCTCGTCTAGAATCAGGTTTACAAAGAAGCAGATATAACAAATGGATTTTTCAGCCTTAAAATTGGCATAAAAAAATTGAATTTTTTCCATGAAATCCCTAAAAATAGCAAAAGTTGTACGATAGCACTAGTTGGCGCGTAAGTTTATTAGAAAAAAAAACATCAACAATAAATGACTGACCTCATAAATAACAAGATACTCATAAAGCAAACACTATTTGATCGATTTTTTCTCAATTTCTTCTGTATACAGGGTGTTTTAAGAGTCACCAACAAAAAATACATATAAATAAAACAGATCTATAGTTAAAAACTCGTTTGGGGGATATAAGCTTTTATTTTGTATCACTGTTTAACTAATAAAATTTTAATATTTTTATATTTTGGAGATTCTACAGTAACTACGTTCACGATCCTCCTTAATAATTCATCGTCGCCGCACCTATACTTACAAATGTCGTTACAACTCGCACGCTCTCGCAACAATTCATGCTCTCTCATCACTGTAGTTATTGTTATCGACGCTAACGTTGCTATTCTCTTCGGTAGAGCTCCGTTCACTTATTTGCACTTCCCCATATGCATTATTTCTGTCCAACAACTAACAGCATAAGCATAATTTTTTGGGACTATTTTCGCTCATTGCATTTTTACCTGCTGTTTCAGAACATCGGACTATAGGTGGCCTTAATATATTAAAATGTAAAATAGCAGGATATTTCCATTTTATTATAAGCGGCTTAGCTTATGCATATACATACTGCATTTAGTAATAAGATCAGTCTATTGTTAGAGCTCAATAAAGAAACGCCGTCAATATTTAAGCGGGTCGCTATAACCCCATCACGATTCACCAAGCTAAGTTCCAAAACGAATTGTAAGAAACAATCAAAGGATTGATTGTCCAATTCGAGCACAATAGGGATTATAGGATTGTTGCAAAGTTGCAAGCAATGTTTGACAAAAAACTTTGGAATGTAGCCCGTTAAAAGTTTGCTAAAATTACAGTAAGTCGTAGAAAATAATGTATAAAAACGCACAACAAATTTTTAAATCCTAAGTTGTCTTCCCATTAATACGTGGCCAACGCGGTGGAAAGTGATGACCGATTTTTTACTTGTAGATTGTGCACGTATATAATATTATATTAGGTGAGGTAGAAAGATCTCAACATCTATTCGATTTATTTGGAGGATAAAATTAACATAACAATTCATATTTCAAAAAGTCTTCTTATTAATCTTTAATTCTTGGGCAATGGTACCATATAAACGCTCAAAATCCTGCCCGATTCATAAAAAGGAATTAATTTGACAATCAATTCATTGGCGTTGCTTTAATTAGGTACTGGAACGCGTATTCGTTTTATCTAAATCATTTTTATGGTATTTTTCCTGGAAGTTGCCACATTTTTCATAAGTAGTTATTATGAAACTAGATAAAAATTTCTCCTGGCAGTTGGGTATCGGAGCAGCAAAGCGCGCGCTTAGGCTTAGAAAAGCTAGTAGATACATACACGGCTTATTTTCATTTGTTACGTGAATGTCACTGGATCTCTCGTTCAATACCAATTCGTCGATTTTTATTAATTTGTGGTCGTATGGCATATTTGCTTAAGGCCAAATGAAAGTTAGGACGTTTGTATAGTTCAGTTAACAATCTTCAAATATTTGTTTTTCTTGATAAATAATACATTTTTATTTAAAAAAATATGTAATTTAAATATGGAATAATTATAATAAATAAAAAAAACTAAAAACTTGATTGAGCCGTTTGGTATTAAGAAAACTGAACGATATTAAGAAAACGATTTAATTTTTATCGATTTAAGCTATGTGGCATACGACAACAGAAATATACAGGTATGGTTAAAATAATGGGAGTGCAACGAATTTACAACAATTTTTTGTTTTGTACTATATTATTTTCTTTTTTTATTAAAGTGTACTGCATTCTACAATAAAAACCATATAGCTCCAAACTTTGTACAAAATTCACAAAAAATTAAAAATATTATCACCAAATTGCTTAACTTTTTAATCCGAATCTTTCGAAAAAACAAAAAAGTGTATCCGTTCAAAAACCTTGCCGAATTCTTAAAACTGTTTTTTTCACATAATGTCAAGAAGTTTTTTCCATATAATTTTTGTGAATTTTGTACAAAGTTTGGAGCTATATGACGTTTGTTGCTTCTATTATTTTGCATGGATATAAGCGACAAGTTTTCATATACCTACACTGAATGTATTGAAATTTGGCTAAGCGAATTCCCGGTCTCAAAAGAATTGGAGCTTTTTTGCGAGGTAGAAACTTTTAACAATTTTCTTAATTAAACTATTGTTGTTAGGCGGCTAGCTTTCTACATGCATTTTTCTTTAATCTCCTTATTCGCTATGCAACAAGGCGCATTCATTAAAGGTGGTGGCACTAGACCAACAACAATGTTCTGTACGTTTGATTGTCACAGTAAAGTAATGGGAAACTAGAAAACAAATAATGAATTCGCCTTGTTTCATTCGAAAGAAAAAAAACAGCTGATTTACCAACACCACCTTTAATAGATTTGCCTTGCTATGCAATAAGAAATGAAGTCAAGTTTGAAAACTCTTTAAATATTTAGGAGTGTTAATAAAAACAACAGTAGTCACGGCGCAATACTAGACAGAATATTCGCAGTATAAAAAGCAAGAAATGTAAACTCCGTGTCTAACAGTCAATAGTACTGCGGCGCTGTCGTACGGCTGCGAGTGCTGAAAAATGGCAAGCAAAGACGAAAGAAGCTTAAGAGTGTTCGGTTCGAGCAAAAAGTACTTCAAAGGGTATTTAGCCCTATTTGCTGAAACGATGGAACGTACCGAATACGCTACAACAATGAGTTGCTGAACTTATACCGGAGAGAAGATGTTGTTAAAAGCATTAAACCCTAAAGGCTTCGATGGTTAGGACACACTGCGCGCATGGAAGATAGCCGCCCCCAAACAACAAACAACAAACTCTCTAACAACCAGCCTCGAGGGCTTGGCCAGGTCATAGCTGGGCTGAAAAAGCTACGAGCTAGGAGCTGGAAATCTATTACTTTATACAATGCAGATTGGAAGAGGATTGTGGTCGACTCTGAAGCTCACCCTGAGCTCTTAACGCTACTTGATGATGATGATTGATGTCAGATTCGAATCTCCGTTCATGAAAAAGCAAAATGATAGAACAAGTTTTTCTAACTTTTACCATGAAAAAGCTCCTCATAAAAACCTTTTGCCGTTCGGAGTCGACTTAAAACTGTAGGTGCCTCCCTTTTTGCAACAACATCAAGACGCATACCACAAATAGTATGAGGAGCTCGGCAAAATACCTAACAAAAGTTTACGTGCCAATTATTTATTTATTTATTGATGGTCATCAATAAGTGATCAACGAGCTTTCATACAAATATTTGTGGAAATATTAGAGGAAAATATTGACTGCTAAGTATTAAATAAAATATAGTTCAGTGTGTTTAACTTTTTTCTTAAAAGCACAAATTTTCATTTTCATTTTGAAGACTTTGCTACTCTGTGAGGTAAATTATTTCCCCAAATTATTTTTATGCCTTAAAAATTATACACATAAATACGTACACATGTATGTGTGCTTGTGTATTTGTTTATTATATAAATTAGTAAGGTTAAGTGCTTTAATTCGCCACTTCGCATAACCAAGCACTCACAGGCAACATTTCAGTAGAGGTAACTAACTCTTCTTCTTCTTTTCTTTTGATGTTTCTGAGCGAACAACAACTTGTAACCTTACCACCAATCAACGACAGCAATCAATTTTAAGCTGCCAGCCAACCAACTACAGCCAACTAGCCAACCAGCCTGCCACGATGCATAACTCGCAAAATAATCAGACGGTCGCTTTTTTTCTGATATTTCTTGATATTTAAAAGTGGTTCTACTTAATTTATTATCAACTCTTTTTGTTTAATACCTGAAGCACTTGTTTTGCATTTTGTACAGTTTTTGCTTTTTTTTTGTTTTTTTTGCACTGCAACAAGTTGCAAATTGCAAGTGCAAGTGAACAAGAATAAAACGAAATAAAGCAAGAAATTCATTATTCGAACTGTAAAAACGCCAGCAAAAAAAGAAGATCAGCAATTTAACATTTACCTCGATTTATACTTGGCTGCCAAAGTAGATTTTGACATTTAACTCAATTGCATTTTATTTGCATTCAAAAGCACCACCACCACCAGCCGTCTGACAAATGAAATGATGTGCACTACAACAAAATTAACTAACAATCCCACAACTGGCTTACCTTAGTGTCTGTCTGTCTGTCTGCGAACGGGTCTTCTTCTTAACTGGAATTCTTGTGTACTTGTTGCTTGATGGTTGCCTGTTGGCTCAAGTTGAAACTTGAAAGTTCAATCAATTCTGTCTGCCTGTGGCCATGTTAATTTCCCAGCAAACAAATTTGCCAAGCTTGTTGCGAAAAGTTTAATAAAAAACTCTAATATCGAAGTATTTCCAAGAGATATACGTGCGAAAAGATTAATTTTATTTTTAAATCGATAATATAGTCATTGAAGAGCGGTAATGTATCTACCATAGCTACAAATTTCATTCGTTAACTTCGGATAGCTGTAATTCTTATCGAGTTTATGTTAATATTGTATGATACGCATAATAAGTTAGAAACGGGTGGTTAATCCCCTTGAGTGGCTGCGGTACTAATTAAATCGGAACAAAATTTTCATTATTAAGCTACTGAGATAGAGAGAATCCTTTCCATTAGGCTGTAAAGGCGTTCCGGTTAACTCCAGACTTGGCTGAGGACCTCATTTCTTAGCTTGACGTCGGGGTCAATTCTGGATATGTAGGAGTTTAACCTGCTACAGTATCCAGAACGTTTATCAGCAAGTAAACCTCATAGCTTCTAGCTTAATCAATTCTAAATTCTGTTTTTATGTTAGTAGGCTCTAGCAGTATTGCGACCCATAGGGAATATCTCGTCTGTTAGCCGTGGCATGAGGCCAGTAGACAGTAAATTGCTGTGGAAGCACAATATTGAGGAAAAGATAAAAATGGCCAGTAATATGCTGTACGCATGTAAAAGAATGCTGGGCGTTACTTGAAGTCTATCACCCTCTCTGGTGCATTGGTGCTACACGGCAGTAGTTAGACCGATATTGCTGTATGGGGCCTTAGTATGGCGGACTGCGACAAGAAAACTGGCATACTTAATGTCACTGGAAAGGATTCAGCGACTCGCTGCTCTGTGCATAACAGGAGCGATGAAAACCACTCGAACGGCGGCGCTGGAAATGATGCTCAGCATGCCACCTATTGACCTTATGGCGGAAAACCTGGCAGCGAAATGCGCGAGGAGGTTAGTGGCTGCTGGAGTGTTCACTTGTAGAACCTTCGGACACAGCTCAATAGGGAAGTGAAGCTCAGGTTGCACAGACTACATGACTCCGTACTTTAATTGGGAGAGAAGGATTCGTACTATCATACAATTGAAGAGGAGGGATGGCACAAAGGCATGAAGCCTGGCCATAGGACTTTTCACATCTATACAGACGGCTCTAAAACTTTAGACGGAGTGGGAGCGGACATTTACTGCTCAAAATTAAGGATAAGGCAGTTTATCAAGCTGCCAGACCACAGCAGTATTTTCCAAGCGGAAGTATTTGCTGTGTGGAAAGCTGCGGAGCTAGCCTACACACATATTGTATTAAGTCCAAAAATGTTCAACGGACCAAGTAGGCCATAGAAAGGCTAGCCGCTAGGCTGCATATCTATTGGGTACCTGGTCACAAATGCATTATGGGGAACGAAATAGTAGATGAGATAGCAAAATTTTCTCACATATCAAAGACTAAGAAACTCCGACAATTCGCGTGGTACTTCAAAAGAATAAATATACAAGGGGGCGCAAAATTCGTTATCCTATCGAAAGAGCTTTATTGGTTTATAGGTTTAAAGGGCTTCCATTCATAGTTGAATTATAATGGATTTTTATTTATTTCAAGTAAGAATTTACAAAAGAATTAGGTTTTACAGATAATTAGATATATAAGCTGGCGAAAAATTAGTTAAAAAAAAATTATTTCCCTTTCTCCCTTTTCTCTAGAATCCCTTTTTTAATAAAAAATCTTATTTGACATTTGTAAATTAAAGCGCGTAAAGGTAAAAAAAAAAGATTTCCATCACTCAAACGAATTTTTGTTTATTTAGTAAGAAAAGTTGTTCAAAAACAAAATTGGATGATTAATTTTGCGCAACCTTGCATAAATAATGCTCTAATCGCTTATTGGTCTTAAAGATAACCATACAAGCATACACACTTATGGATGTGTGTGTGTGTGCACAGATTTTCACACAAATCATCTGCTCAAACCACTCAAAGAACCTGCCACGTTAAGCAAAAGCAAATTATTAAGAAAAAAATATATAAAAGTACATGAAAACTAAAAAGCCGTTTAAGCAGAGCATTTGAAGAGTGAGTGTTAAACGTTATGCAAACTTTGCCATTCTGCATATTTTAAATTTTGCATTTTCAATGCAGTTTAGTTATTAACAATGCTTACATTGTTAATTTTATCGGATCACAGCTGTGTCTGTATGTGTGTGTATCTATGCTTTGAGTGTTAACAAAAACAGACACAATTTATGTAGATATGTATAACAATGGCTAGCTCGAAAAGTTGGCAACGCTAAAGCAAGAGACGCAGGGAAATAAAATTAATGCAATATAATAAGCAGAAATAGTGTTAATGTTGTTCTGACAACCTTTTGAAGGAGTGTTAAATTGATGTTGTTTAAACAATAATTTATGCAGATTAAAATATGCTTGCAATGAATGGAATGGCGAATTTAGGGATGGTTACAACATGCACGTCAGTCAAAGAGCTTCGAATACTTCTATGTATGTTCGAGGACTTGCAGCTAATAAGACATAATTTCCAAGTTAACGAGATTATGGTAATTTCCTTCTCCTTCTGCACTACGGTATAGTACATCTAGCGAAAAAACGTCCTTGAGTCTGCATTGCAGGCAAGAAACATAAAAATTCTGAAAAGGAAAGCTTATCATATAAGTGGGCTTGTACGTGAATACAATCGGTGAGTTCTGGTTGCAATGCCCACTGAAACATGAAATATCATAGAAAAATGTTTCTTTATTTGTCGGTTAGATTAGGTTAAATGGATGCCCTTACGAGCGGCAAAAATTTTAAATTTGTCCGTTGAGATACCATACAAGGGGAGGAGAGGGGAACAGAAGAGTGGGAGAAACCAAACAAAATCCAGGGCTTGGATTAGAGGATTTGAGGATGACGACCAACTAGTGACGATTTACAGTTGTGTTAGCCGCTTCAAACTGCTGATGAATTTCACTATTTGTCGGTTCTCGACAGACAACTGAAAAGCTACCGGGTGAATTTCGGCAATGAAAAAATGTTCATCATTTACTGACAAAAGCCTGCAGGCGGATACCACAAATTGAAACAGAAGATCCGCTAAACACCTAAGTAAGTGTCAGATATCCTGCACTGATTACGTATGGATATACTCATATGTTAGGGTGGACCAAAATACTTTTTTTTCATGATGCCAACCCCTAAATTTGTTCACCCTTGTAATTCGTGTTTTGCTACGCATTAATGAGAATTATTTTTAATTAATTTTTTTTTTCTTTTTTTTAAATAAAGTGCATCATTTTTAGGACATTTTTGAAAAAAAAGAGGAGCTTAAATAGACTCAAGCTGTAAAAAAAAACCTCGCTAATTTGTTTGAAAGGTTTTCCATGGGAATTCAATGGTAATCTTCGAAGTATTTAAACACTTACACCAAAACAAAAACGTAAAACTAGGTATCTAAATTTTCTGATCATAGAATAAAGCCAGCATTACAGGATAGCCGAAATAATAAAACGCGTTACTTTAATGGTGAAAAGAATTAAGGTAAATTTGTTCAATATTACAAGAAAATAATACTAAACTAAATAATAGCGCACTTCAAACTCTAAAATAGCGACTCGACCGCACGCCACCGATGCTAATCCGCAACTCCTCTCCTTTACTTAAGCTCGCGCTCTCTATCTCGTTCGACCGTCGTCTCATCCTAGGATTGCCAACTTCAGTTGACAGCATCAAAAAAAAAAAAATTTTTTAGCCACCCTTACATTCATACTGCAGAAAAAAATCAGTCTAAGCTTATCAAGGCCGGTCAAGTGCCACTTGAAGAGTCAATTTGATAATAAAGCGTGGAGCTTTTCATATCAGCTGCTGTCTCTACCGAAGATATATTCATGTGACTGAAAGCAAGCTAGAAGTGATTTCGTGAAGCCTTTATCATATGGATCTACAGTTAGAATTAGCTGTGTTTTAGCCGTTTAAAGAGTTTGAACTGCTGATATTTTAGTATTGTATTTGCATTTGTATTACGGCCGCCGTAGCCGAATGGGCTGGTACGTGACTGCCATTCGGAATTCACAGAGAGAACGTTGGTTCGAATCTCGGTGAAACACCAAAATTAAGAAAAACATTTTTCTAATAGCAAACCTCCGAGTGTATTTCTGCCATGAAAAAGCTCCCTCATAAAAATATCTGCCGTTCGGAGTCGGCTTGAAACGGTAGGTCCCTCCATTTGTGGAACAACATCTAGACGTACACCACAAATAGGAGGAGGAGCTCGGTCAAACACCCAAAAAGGGTGTTCGCGCCAATTATATATATATATATTTGCATATAAAGCCAGAAGTGCAAATTTATTTATTTTTTTTTCCTTGTTCACTCCGCTCAGGAGCATAGGGCCTCGGCAAGACTCTTCCACCGTATACGGTTCTGTTCTGTTGTTTTTTTACCGTCCCATGAGATGTCGGCATCTGCTAGTTCGCGCAGCATCGACCTTCTCCAAGTATTTTTTGGTCGACCGCAACCTTTGCTCCCTTGCGGGTTCCAGTCAAGTGCAATCCTCGTGATGCTATCTGGTGGTTCTCAGTGCGTGACCTATCCATCGCCACTTTCTGTGTTTGATTTGCCTAAGAATGGCTTCCTCGTTCATTAATCTCCAAAGTGCGTCGTTACTGATTGTGTTTGGCCAGAATATTCTGCAGATGATGCGGAAGCATTTGTTGATGAAGGATTGTAGCCTCTGTGTGATGGTGTTAGAGACCAGCCATGTTTCGCTTCCGTACAACAATACTGCGTGTACACAAGAGCCGAATATTCGTAGGTTAGTGCGCCTGGAGATTTGCGAACTCCCCCATACCGTATGCATTCGCCCGAATGCCGCCCTTGTTTTTTTTAGCCTGCAGTCGTGTTTAGCCATCTGCCGTGATGATGCAGCAGAGGTGCAAATACTAGTTCTTTAATATCCGGTCATTTTGACACTGTCAACGCTTTGGCGCCCAAAGTCCAAACTACCTTCGTAAATGTTTCCAACAAAGCGCATTTTTTCACCAGCTACGTTAGCAAAAAAGCAAATAAAAAATGACGCATCCGGGAATCGATAAACAGACATAAAAGTGTCGGGGAGTCAGTGCATCAACAATAAGTGCAAGTGCAACAAGTGAGCTCAATAAATTATTATACATTTCTTCCACTAAGACACCGAAATCCTTTACTTACTTCGAAAATTTAATAACTTAGACGGCCTTTGGTTGCAGCAGCATGACGGCACTTCATGCGACACAACGCATCGAACAATCGATCCCTTGCTCGCCAAATTACCGTAATCAGGTTACCAAATTGTTGCCTTGTTGCTTCTAATTGGCCGCATCAGATTTTCTCACCATTCGATTTCTTTTGTGTGGTACATTGCAAGGTCGATTTTGAGCGGACATTGCAAGACTTTTCATGAATCATGACATGAATAAATCCTGGTTCATAAATAAAGGAAATATTTGCTTTTCATTCTGAAGGACATAGTAATGTACCGCTGAAACTTAATTTCTTTTTTTTTTTTAAATTAAAATTTCTTATTGTATTTCATTTTATATATATATTTTTTTTTCTTGTGCTTAACTTTATATTTCATTTTATTTCATATTTTATTTTATTTCTTTTATTTGTATGTTTTTTGTTATCTTTTCTTTTTTGTATCCGTCCATTTATATTGGATGGAATGGAAATTCTGATGAAACTTAATTTCGTTCTTTCTTAAAATTTAAATTTCTTTCATTTTATGTTACTGTCTTTTATTTTATGTTTTATTTTATTTTACTTTATTTTTTTATGCTATTTATTTTATTTTATTGATTTTTTTATGCTGTATTATTTTATTGTATTATATTTTAGCGTTTTTAATATTGTTTTTGTTGTTGTATTTTTGTTTTTTTGTTCTTAACCCGACTATTTATATTGGATTGAAATGAAATTCGGGTGAAACTTAATTTCGTTCTTTCTTAAAAATTTAAGTTTCTTTAAGTTATTGTATTTTATTTTATTTTATATTTTTTTATTTACTTTTATTGCATTTTTTATGCTATTAATTTTATTGTAATATATTTTATTTCATTCTATCGTATTTTATTTTTCTAATTTTATTGCATTTGTTTTACTTCTGTTTTTAATTTTTTTTTATATTTTTTATACTCGACTATTTATGCTGGATGGAAATGAAGTTCTGGTGAAAATTATTTTATTTCTTTCTTAAAAATTAAAATTTCTTTCTGTTTATTTTATTTGCTTTGTTTTATTTTATTTTATATTTGTTTTGTTTTATTTAATTTTATCGTATTTTATTTTTTTCTTTATTTTAGCGTATTATATATATATTTTTTTTTTCATTGTAGCTGTTTTGTTTTTGTTATTTTATTTATTTCATTTTTTTTTCTTCTATTTCATCTTTTTTTGTTAATATCGTTTTTTTATTTCATTTTTTGTTATCTATTTTATTTTATTTTATTTTTTTATTTTAGATTTCTTTTAATTTTATTCTATTTTATTTTACTCCACTACAATATTTGTTTTACAACATTTAAATTGAATTTGATTTATTTGAACAATTAAAAGGTATTATCGAAAACTCTCATTAAAGTATTTGTAATTACCGCTTCATTAAACAAATTGCCATCTATTATTGTGACTATCGTAATTATAAAAAAGCTTAGTTTTTTCCCACAATTCAAAATTTTTTTTTTTTTATAACCTGCAGCTTTTGTCATTCCAAGCCGCCTAATATTATTTACTAACATTCCATACAAATTACCAAACAAGCAAATCAAATAAAACTGTAATCCTGTAAAATAAGTAACATGAAATCAAAAACAAAAAATGGCATATATTAAAAACCAACAAAATAATTTGATAAAAAAGTGAACAGTAATAAATGCTACGCTGGCAATTGATTCGTAGGCTCAGCGGCTCACGGCCGGTTGGTTGGATCGGAGCGATCTGCGACTTGCGACTTGCAGCACGAATGCCAAAGGCGAGCGCGCACCAATCGCTCTGAAGAGATCACAACAGAATTGCAGCAGCAGCAGCAACAGAAACAGAAGCAGCAGCAGCAGAGCCACCGACAGCGGCTACAGAATTTGAAAGGTGCTCACGAATGTATAATTTTTGTTTGCATTTGTTTTTTGCTTTATTATTTTGAACGTTTCTTGCTTTGCTTTTAGATTTTTTTTAGATTTTTTGGTTTTCGGTTACCAAATTCCGCTTCAATTCGATTTATGAACAAAGCCAGCCCGGGCAACAGGCACCAAAGACTGGCGGCTGACTGACTTACGTAACGTTTAGTATAATGGTATGTGTAGTATATAATACTTATGTATGTGAGTGAGCATGTGTGTGTGGGTAAGTTGTAATCTCGGTGTTTATATGTAAGTTTTATGCAGACTTCGAGTTGAGACGGTGCTAAATTTATCGGTAAGCAAAAAGTACAATGACTTGAATTTTGGGTTTAGCTGTTTAAGCATTTTTTTGTATTATTAATATATTTTATTTTAATAAATAACTGAAAAATGTTTACTGCGAAACTCGAGAATCAGCAATTAAATTGCCTAAAGAAGAGGCATACATAGGTATGTATGTATACTTGTAGCGAGCTCTCTTTTTAATGATGGTCATCTTAAATGAATAAAGGATTAAAATTTAATTTAAAGTGCATGCACAACTCCGCTTCAGAAATTAAAGACATTATAAGGATAAAATAAATGCGAAGACAAAACAAGTCGAGACAGCCACGCGGATAGCAGACGCACCTCTTACCGCAATCCACTTCAAAGTGATACTTTTTGGGCTTTATGGATGTTAGTTGCTTAATACGAGGTTTATTTATGTCATTTAATTATGTGAGTGTAATTTTATTTAATTATGTGAAGTAAATAAAATAAATGGAGTGATATTTTACAAGAACACAAACGTTTGCACCCACCGCATGATAGTAGAAAGTGGTAAGTTGATCAACTTAAAGAAACAGTAACACGACAAAGCCGCTGACGGCAAACTGCAACTGATAAAATAGTAATATTATTACAAAAAAACGAATTATGGGATTTTCATCGAATTAAAGCAAAAAATAAAGTCCGTCGCCATCACTTCTTTCGTTTAAAGAAGTCTGAACACCTGAAAAACTGCCTCCAAGTCTGTCACCTTCACTTGTTTCGTTCAAAGAATGTTGATTGAATGTTACAACTGCCATTTCTGTAGTATTGGAAAGGCTATACTCGCAACACAAGTACGAGTGTGAAAAGATGATAAAAAGGAATCTAGGTTAGATTAGGCTGTAATAGTTGCCCAGAGAGTGGGCCCACTTGGACGAAAGAAGTTTGGTGCATCCTTTGTGATACCATTGCAAAGAGGTGAAGGAAAAACGATAGGACGAAAAGGAGAGGGGTGGGAAAGGTTGAGTATTTGTGGGCTATGAACAGTGACTAATTTGCGGTTGTGTTAGCCGTTTTATGCTGCTGATGAAGTTCATCAGATTTTTGATATCAAGACCTGCAATACCAGCAGGCGCAGAAAAGAAGTGAGACGCAAGATGTTTAAATCTTAGTCCCGCGTAAAATCTGCACCGAAGCTGGCACCTCTGTCTTCACTGACGGTTCCAAGATGGAATCAGGAGTCGAAGAAAGGCTTTTCTCCAAAATCAGCCAATTTATCTATCTCCTTTAAACTGCCAAACACTGCTAGTGTTCTTCAAGCAGAAGTCTTTGCGATCTTGCAGGCATGCAAAATGCTTAGGGAGCGCGGGAGGGAGATATTAACATTTTCTCCGATAGTCAAGCCGCGATTAAGGCTCTGACGACGCCATGGTGCAGAACGAAATTAGTAAGCTCCTGTAAAGAAAAGATCAAATCTCTTGGGTATGCAGGTAACATTTCTCTGATCCGGGTTCCAGGACATAGGAACATAGAGGGGAATGAAATCGGCATCACCTTGACAGTTGTTAAAGGGGAATTGCACAAAATATTTCTCAGGAAAGCGCAGAAAAGATGGAGCTCCATCTCTTCATGTGCTAGTTCGAAAACTCTTTGGCCTCATTACGATATACGAAAGACTCAGAAAGTTCTTTGGACTCCTCGCCCTTCAATTTCCAAACTCGTAGCTGTAATTACCGGTCACTGGATGATCGGTACACACGTGGAAAAGCCAGGGTTACCATTTAACCCCCATTGCAGAAGCAGTGGGCGCCTTTCAGAGAAGGAGACTGTAGAGCATTTTCTTTGGCGGCTTGGCGGCTAGACGACTAAGGTCACTGGGAGCTCCTTTCTTCGACAGCCTGGGGCAGTGCACCAACCTAAATCCAATCAAACTTCTCCATTATATTATATCAACAGCTCTTGCTGGCTGTAGATATCTACCTGTTGGAGGTCTCATAATGGTATCAAAACGGCGCTTTAGTGCTTCTTGAGGAGTGCCAGGTGCACATGAAGCCCTAGTGGCCGAAACAATGACTGCATATTTAGTCAATTCTATTCCTTAAAGAATGAAAGAATAAAGAAAGAGAAGATTGGCGAACAAATTGGCCGCCTTAGAGCTAAGGTTCGAAATTCCGGCATACCTACAGCGCATAATGAAGAATTACTTAAGAGACCGCAAACTCGTCTATCAAACCCCAGAGGGTTCTCGTTGTATAGACGTCACACCCGGAGCGGCACTAAGATCAATTTCCAGTCCCAACTTGGGGAACATCCGTTATACGACATAGGTATTCAATATAGAAATGCCCGATAGCACCTTTCTAATCGGATATGCAGACGATATCGTAGCAGTCATCACAGTAATGATACGAACAAAAACGTGGCTAGATTCACGTGGCTTCAAGTTAGTCATAGAGAAAACGGAGCTAATGCTTCTAACCAAGAAAGTAAAAATTAGCATGCAAACTTGCTCAAATTAACTAACCACAAAAAAGGTTCTAAAGTACCTCGGCATAAGACTGGAATAAAGTCTAACCTTCTGAGCCCAAATAAAACACGCAGCAGAGAAAGGCGCTAAGATGACATCCTTGATGGCAAACGTAGGAGGTCCAGCCCAAAGGAAACGGGAAATAATGATGGCTACCACGCTCTACTTTCTCTTATACGGAGATGAACTGTGGACAAATGCGCTACATGTGCATACGCAATGAACGGTATCAGGGCTGTTCACGTAATAAGCGGCTCAATACAGATACACTTACCAGCTTTTGAGAGGAAAACGTTATGGGCAATAAAGAGAGAGGGAATGAAAGAAAGTGTTAGCAAACCTGCTTTCAGGGCACGGGAAATACCTCTTCAAAATAAGGAAAAGCGAATACGCCACAGATATATACGGAATGCCGCTGAACTCACATTCTTCCAATGCATGCATTGGGAACAAGAACGTCGAACGCTGGAAAATACAGTCGGTCACATAACCAATGAAAATGTAATCGACAAAGTGCTTAGCAGCAAGGAAATGTGGAAGATCATCGGTGGTTTCGCGGAAAGAATTATCCGTATAAAAAAGCGGGGCCTGGACGTAGGCACATAGACCTTGTAGTGAGGAAGACGGAACGCCACTCTGAAGCGGTCAAGAGGGTAGGTGACGGTTCCAAAGTCTTCGGATATACCATTGCTGCATCTGCAGCTTTAGTTATACTTAAGCATTTTAAAGCACCCTCATCCGCAAAAAAAATCCATAAAGAATGAAATCGAAAGCATATTCAGCCCTGTCACTGAGTCCGTGGTAGAAAAGCTGCGAATACAATTTTTTATATTTATATTTCAAAACCAGCTGGCTTCAAAATTCAGGAATTATTGATATGCAGCAGAAATGATTGAGAGACTCCTTAAATCCTTCGGAAATGGTTAACGCTTGGTAAGAAGAACTGATGGGTCTTGGGAGATTCAACCGAATTCTGCACGGCCATTTCACACGTATTCACACACTCGTTCAATCGGTCGTCGTTCAGACGGCTACGGAGTGTCATTGTTTATTTTTGTGTTGATATCACCAACACAATCTCAGTTTTTTTGCAGACCCATCCCAAGTGGCGTCAGCCCATCAGCTGGACGTGTAAAATTCGCTCAGAGCCGAATAACGTTGGATGACCGAAAAGCACACCTCTAAAAATGTTTAACCATGTGGATTTTTTGGTAATAATTCCAGCAAGCGCGTGTATTGGTGTTGGGTTATTCAAATTTGTGACCGCGAACGAAAAATCGCACACAAGCAAAGTTCTTTAAAACAAAAAAATTAAATGTTTCACTTAATAAAATACTAAAAATAATAAAAATAGATACGTTACGGTTATAAGTTACTAAAATAAGTTATTATTATAAGTAGTTATTTCTGCTAAACTTTATTATGGAACTTTCGCCGACAATCAAAACAAAGCAATTTTTTTAGAAGTCTACGAAATGCCGCTATGAATAAACTCACTTTGAAAACTCGTCGCATTTCGAATTTATGACGTAGCCATTCGTACGGAGTGTGGGACAAAAATTGTGAACAATCTATTTTTTCTGCAATGCCACTTAAGTAAATAAAACTAAATAATCCTCTCAAGCACACAACCTTTGTGTTGATGCAACTGGGCACTTTACTAAGCTTATACTCGTAAAAACATCAATGGTCTTAAACTTTTGCGCAAGATTGTAAGTTTCTAAATCCCATATTAGTGTACAGGCTCTAGGCGATCGGTTAGATCGGAATAGATTTTAATGGCTTAGCCTTTAAATTGCGTGGCAAAGCAAATCTTGGTATCGCAGCTGCCTAGGTACACATTGGCAAGACGGAGTCGAGAAGTTTGCAATAGGCATCAGCGTGGTCGAGAAGAATATAAACAAGTGACGTGATTTATCGAAGTCGTTCACAATCGTTTAAGCGCTCATAAAAGTAGCAATCAACAAGCAACTCAATACAAAGGTGGCACTTAAATTGAAAAATTCTAAACTAAAATAATTTAAATGCAAAACATTTTTTGGATTTCAAAGGCTTGCAATAAAAAGAAAAAAAAAACAAATCCATCAAACAATAAAAATTACGCCATTCAACAATGTCTTAAACACTTCATAAAATTTAGCGCTAACAGAAAAGAGTCAAATGACGTAAATGTTCTCAATTAACTGATAAATACCACCAACACAGCTGTGTCGCCATGGCAAAGTCATTTAGAAGTAACTAAATAATTGTTCGTAAGTATAAAGCTATAACTCCACTTCTCGTTGCATGCACCCACACATACATGCACACATCCATACATACATTATTGCACGCATTTTGAAAGCCAGTAAAAAGTTATATTTTTAGTACACCCAACTCGAGCTCAGTCACCAAATTAACGACAAACAAAGAAATAACAACAATGAACGGACAGACACATACACAGCTTTGCGTGCGCGTCATACGCCTCCTGAGTGACGAATGAAGATGACACAATCCACTTGTTACTTGTTAGCAAGAATTCCTCTTCCACTTAAGTACCTATGTATGTATGTATGCTTTCAGCTAAAGAGCGTCAAGAGTTCTGCATTATCATCATGATAATCCGTAATGAAGCAGCCATAATGGGTTCAAGTGTAAAAGTAAAAGAAAAAACACATAAAAATAAAAAAACAGGAAAAAACTTAGCATTTAATACATTAAAAAAGAATGAGCATAGACACTTTTACTTCTTTTTTCTCTGTGGTTCCACTGACATTTTTCTATTTGGAACGACCCCACGAAACTGTCATCGGTTGGCTTTCTCTTTTGACAAATTGCGCCAGTTTTTCATACCAATTGCAGATGAGTCCTTTTGAACTTGAACCGCCCGTTATATCCGTGTTTTGCACAAACCTATGGGTGACGAATCAGATGATATTTTCTAAAGGATCATCATCATGTATGTGTATGTCATGCCATTTTCAACAAATCCGTTTTATTTGAATGCGATGTATGCCATCATAAAACACTCCGTCTTCTTCGGTATCCGTTGCCTACGCGAATAGAGTTTGAAATCTTGAATAGAGTAGTTTATTCGAATACCTACAAGGTGAAGTCCAAAATAAACAAGACTGGCGTTATAAACATTTGTTTGATGGCGCCATCTTTTTAATGAGTTAGAGCATTGGAAATTACATCTCTAGCTCACTTTCAGTGAAAACTTGGTAACATTCGAAGTTACGAGTTTCGAACAAAGAGCTAATATCAAATTTTGTTTTAAAATCGGTATAACGCTTACCGAAACATTTGCATTGATGAGAAAAGTTTATGGCGATGATTGTCTTTCTCGTGCCAGAGTTCGTGAGTTGTTTACACGTTTCAGAGATGGTTGTGAGGACATAAATGGCAATGAACATACGGACCGCCCAAAATCAGTAATCACCGAAAACTCCATCGAAATTGTTCGTAAATTTATCAAAAATGAACCGAAAACTTCGTTGAAATTCATGGAGTCGGAGTTGAATATCTTCAAAACATCGAGTTATCGCATTTTAACTGATCATTTGGACTTTCGAAAGGTCTGTGCACATTTCATTCCGCCCCAGTTAACTGAGGACCAAAAATTGCTCAGAATTCAACATTCGAAAGACCTCATTAAAAAGGCGAGAAAAGACGAGAACTTCCTTTGCAACATTGTAACTTGTGATGAGACGTGGTATTTCCAACAATAACTTGAAACTAAGCGTCAAGGTGCCGAATGGAAAGCCCCATATGAGTCACCACACAAAAAATCGCGTTTGGAGAAGTCAAAAATTAATACGATGCTCATTTGATTTTACGATTTTCATGCCAACGGGCCAAATCGTCAATGCAATTTTCTCTCTTGGGGTTTTGAAGCGTTTGTTGCATCATTATCGTCGAATTTGCCTTGAATACCGCCAAGGTGGAAGCTGGCGCTTATTGCATGAAAATGCATCATGTTATCGATTCACTCTTGTGACTGCATTTTTGACGAGAAATCGATTTTTAACCATCATTCACTCGCCGTATTCGCCTGATATGGCTCCCTGTGACCTCTACCTCTTCGTAAAATTGCATTTGGCTATTAAAGGAAAACCTTTTGCGTACGTAGAGGCCATCCAAAAGAGTTGTACCGACATCCTGAAGGACATTCCAGTCAATGACCTGAAACACTCTTTCGAAAAGCGCAATCGAATCGCGCAAAACAGTGTACGAAAGCCAGAGGCGACTATTTTGAATAAATAAACTTGAAGGTATCAGAACAAAGCTCCAGTCATTTCTATTTTAGCTCAGTCTTGTTTATTTTCCCTCCCTGCTCTCTTGCTTTCGTTTGCGGAGTGAATTCTCCTACTCATTTTTCTACCGAACCAGTTAACAAGAGCTATTTTTGTGTTTGATTACAAGACGATTATAAAAAGCACAAATAATCTAGTGCGGAATTGGTCCTATGGAAATCTCCGATGATCCTATGGGCAAATGGCCTAACGTCTTTCAAGGGTGCACGCATACCTACATATATATTCGGACAGACAAGCTGCATTAGAAGCACTAGCTTCATATTCTGTGGAACCGAAATTAGTATACGAATGCCTTAACAACCTAAACCAACTTAGTGCAACAAACAAAATTGTACTTTGCTGGGTTCCGCGTCAGTCTGGAATAAATCGTACTGAAATTGCTGATGAACTCGCTAGGGCGGGGTTTTTCGCGGTCCGGAACCATAGTGTGGTATGAACTGGGCAGAAGCTAAATGCAGGGTAAATAGTTGGGAAAAAGTAGTTGTAGACATAAGGAAAATAGTTTGTTTTTTCAAAGGTCACTATTACTTGAATACCATCTCTCAAAAATTCACATTGGGAATGAGACAGAGTGTAGACTCTGTCTGGAGGATGACGAAACCACAGAGCACATCTTGTGGAACTAAATTGCCTTAACAAAGACAAAACTTCACACCTTTCATCGAGATCAAATGGATCAGTGAAATCCTGTTGCTTTATTCTGAAATTTTCCCGCAAGGCGAAAAATGTACTGAACGAATTTGGCTTTCAACCAATTCCCAACCTGAGACAGGGAACATCTAGGTTATATAGAGCCTGATGGATGTAAAATATTTAAGATAGCAGTGCTAGGCTATAGAACTAGTATTAACTACTTCCACAACTAACTAGTAAACACAAACAAGACAAAAACCGTTGTTTTTTTTTTTTGGTTCATTCATAAAAAAATTTAATATTAGTGCTATGTACATAGTTTTGTAACGCTGCAGTGTTTTGAAACGCACACAAATCAATTCAATTCAATTCAATTTAAAAGCAAAAAAAAGTTCGACACCACCTTATCAGTGAAAAATACCTTGGTTTGAAGAAGACTTTTTATTATTTTTTCCACACTCAAATATACACACACACACATACATACTCGTATGTAAAAGCAACAGTTGCTTAAATATAAAAATAGATATGGGGTAAAGAAAACTAGATAAGGAGGCCAAAACAGAAAAACTTTGTTGGCGGTGAAGTGATTTTGTTGAAGAGACTCTATATAAAATAACAGTGGAATTTTTACTGAATGAAATGAAAGACATTTAATTTTTTCAGCTGTCCGCTCTCTTTCAGTTTTTTGAGAGTAATATGACAAAATTGCCTTTACTCCACAGCTGTGCTGCTTTCTCTACCAGTTCTGATCGGAATAATAATCGAAGCTGCATACAAAAAAAATTTGGGCATTTGTTATATGGAGAAACTGTGCAGCAGTTTCAGGGGAAAAAATTATCAAAAATCAACGAGAATTTTTAGAGACTTGAAACTTTCATTTTAAAATTTAATGAGCTATAAAATTGCGTACCCATATTTTTTTGAGAAATTCCAATTAAAAAAATTTGAGATTTCGATGGGAATCTTTCGAATTTTTATAAATCATCTACAAAGTTTGATATTTGGATTATGATAAGCTTTGTAAAAGAATTAACTATATTTTTATAAAAAAAAAATTGTAATTAAAAATTAAAGTAAGTAAGTAATTTTAAATTAAATATTAAAGTAAGTAGTTAAAACTTGTCAATATGTTTTCTCTTCATAATAAATTTGGGGTGTGTACCTATATCAAGGTTTTATGAGATTTTTCGTTTAGAAAAATGCTGACATCTCTTCTACTACTGCGAAAAATATGATTAGCCCATTGACAACCCGCCAAACAGGCATTTCAGTATCTTCAAGCAAACTGTAATGCAAAAACAAACCATTTTGGGTTAAGGAAAAACAAGCTGGTCATAAAAATTTCTAAAATCTGGAGAATTCCTCAACCGCTCAAAAGGGATGATATAAAAAATTGAAGGTAATTAAATTTTCCGTCTTTTGTTTTGTCTCATTTTTAATTCAAATTAAAGGGTTCTAAGATTTCGAATTCTACAGGTACTCGAAAATATTATGATGAACCTTTTTATGCCTTAATCCAAAACTACTATACGGCGATAGCTCTGTAACTACATGACAGAAAAAGAAAAATTATGTGGAGTATGAGTATGAGTACCGATTTTATACGTATATAGGAATTGTATGGTCTAGTTTTCGGGTGAAAGAAATCATTAATTCTTGTGTATCAGCGTAATTATCGCTGTGCAATTCCTGCGCAAGGGAACAGAATTCCGAGGCATACACATCCAAGTCGACGACTTCCCTGATTCTGTCGACAATCGGTCTATCAGCACACACTCGTTTAGCTTTGCTATTTGATACGGTATTGGGTCCATAAATAACACAGATTTTTTTGGCCGCCTACTGCGACTTTTTACTGCCATTGAAGTGGTACTAAAGTATGTAACGAATTTCACCTTTTTTACCTCTATTGTGGTACGGCGCTCCACCCACAACTGGCTCTCACCAAATGCAAAGCTTTCAAGGAACTTTTTCTGAAGGGCAATGCCACCTTTAAAGCGCTGTGCAGTGTGGTCCGATGCATTGAATGGATCATGAGGACATCTAGGGGAGAAAACATTCAGATATTTTTACTTCATCTAAAACTATTATAAATCGGGTTCCCATACTGTTTGAGCGACATATTTTGCAGATTATATTTGCACTATTGCACATTGAATAAGTCGCAGTATGAAAATGAGGTACATAATTCGAAGCGGATCGTAGGCTTCTTGGCTTGAGTTTTTCTAACGCCTAACTGTATCCAAATTTTCTAGCCAATAAAAAATGCAATGCGTTGTTCGCTGACGGTGGAAAGCAGCTATGATAAAGTGCGCTTTATTTGAAGTTTCCAGTGTGAGTCAGCTTTTCTGAGAGGGAGAGAATAAAATTCTCCCAAACTTCTTGGGCACATAATGCAGCAGTTGAGAACTTGTATGGAAGGCAAGAATGATATAAAGAAGATTGCGCCCATCAGAGCGTACGTGACGTCACGTTTGCAGAGTTGTGCAGTATTGCCAACCATTTGATCTTCGCAATAAATTTAGTGCTTTTTTATACCGAAAATGCGACAATTTTTAAGTTTGGTGTTTGTTTCTTTTTGTTTTTAATTTAAGGCTACCGAGACTTTAGGTTAAAAAAAAACTGTATTATTATACAAAAGAAGTTTAAAAAAGGCCACTCTGAGAAGATTTTAGTGCTAATGAAAATTTTTTTACTCCTATAAAATTTGATAATTTGAAAGTGCAAATTTAATTTTTGGCTCCATTTAAGGCTATGCAAAAATATTAAATGCCCCGCTCTCAACTCTTCTTAAGATTGGAAACCTTTTTACACATTTTTAAAAGCCTTTGAATTTATTGAATGCGAATTAAAACCATAGAGGTGTAATCGTTTCTTCCGGTCATCAATCCTTAGTTAGACATAGAGCATCAAGAGGTGTATTCATAGTAAAAATAAGCAACAAAATACCAGAAAATACTAAAGAAACCATACTGACATTTTTACAAAAAGAGTACCTTATCTAGTTACATAACTTCAAATATAGCAAAAAAGTCGTTCCCTTAATAAAAGAGTCTCGCTTAACAAAAAAAAAACTCATAAATTATATTGTACATAAGCACAACACATTTATTTAAAAAAAAACGCACATTCTAAAGACAATTTGTCACGCATACAAAGTTCTTTAAGTGATTCAATACAAATTTGGTGTTTTATTTTCTTTAAATGGGCATTTTAGTGCGTTTTTATATCCAAAGCTAGGCAACTCTGCAGTAGCGAGAGAGAGATTTGAGTGCCGAAAGCAGAAGAACACCAACAACACCGGCAATCGCGGGCAATGCCACCAGATGTTAAAAAAAAGTAAAGCTAAATAAAACTGAGTGAATTATTTAAATAATTATTAAAAAATGTATATTTTACAAAATTATAAACATTACATTTTAATTAGAACAACTAGAAAAATGTCATGAAGAAAGAACTAGAACTCCGAGACACAAAATAATAAAAGTAACAAAAAAAAATGATAAATCAAGTTACGAAAATGGTAATCTGGCCATACTGGAGCTAAAATCACGTAACTAGTTGTCAAATTCGCTGAGCGCAAAGTAACGGGACCACGATGGGCGCCATCTCATTATTCTTTGCATCATGTATGGAAGGTAGTGCGTGCATGTACTTATATATATTGCACACAAAATCATAAATTAGAAGTACAAATGTGATGCCTACTTATTGCTTTAATACACATCACTTCAGAAATACAAGAGTATGAATTAATACCATCTTGATCAAAAAGTTCCTGGAATATACGCCAGGTAACGGCCTGAGTGAATTGATTTGAGTTCTGTTTTTTTTTTTTTTTGGTTGCCACATCTTTGATTAATATTCTTATCAAAATTGTATCGCCATTGGTTGACATTTGTAAAAGTTACTCCATCTTGAATAAACTTACGTAATATTTCCTTAAGAAAATATATTTCACTCTCCTACAAAAACTATATTAGTCCGAGTTTTATGCATTTTGCTAATTAAAACAAAAATCAATAAATAATACCAATAATATAAATAATAACCAATAATATAAAAACAAATAAATCATCAAAATTTTTTAGTTTTTTACAGTATTATAAATAAATTTGAATTTGTAACGAGTTTGGTATTTTTTTTTTAATTTTTAAATTTTGCATTAAAAATGTATTCAATGGTGCAAAAACCTTAGAAATGTGGGGAAACTGTTACGGTAATGATACTCTAACGAAAACAGCCATTTACGAGTGGCATTAACGATTCAGAAGAGATCGTGAGTCCATTGAGGTTGAGGAAAGTAATGGCAGGCCATCGACATTGAAAATTTATGAAAGTACCAATAAAGTGAAATTAAAGTTGATCAATAACTGCAAATTAACCGTCAGAGAGTTGGCAGAGGACTTGTACACTACTTGTGGTTCTGTTCAGTATTGCTGCAAAGTTAGTCACAAAGGAATTGAATTTCATACAAAAAATGGGCCGCATCATCGCCAAAAAAAAATGATTTCCGAAGCTGAATCCGACCCAACATTCATCGAACCCATCATTATTGTAGACGGCACATAAGTCTATGAGAGCGACATGCCATCCAGATATCAGGAGAGTGAAGTGGAGAGTTCCGAATGAACCAAAACCAAAAAAACACTACGTTTTCAGTCAAAAAAGAAAGCGATGCTCACGGTTGTTATGAATTACAACTTTATTGTATATCAAGAATTTTTCTCAGAAGGTTAGACATTTAATAAAGACTAATATTTGGGCGATATGAGACATTTACGTGAAGAAATTCCCCAAAAGTAAGGATTTGTGGGAAAACAACTCGGAGATTTTGCACCATGCCAACGCACCATCGCACAGTGCTACCATTATTCGTGAATTTTTGATCAAGAACGAAACAAATACCATCAAAAAGCCATCGAATTCACCTGATAAGGCCCCTACGACTTTTTCTATTTGATCAAGTGAAAAAACCACTACGGGGAACGCGTTTTAACAGCCGAAAGGAAGTACTAAAAAAATCGAAGCCAACACTGATGGCTATAGAGTTCCATAAATGTTTCGAAAACTGAATCAAACGCTGGCCTAAGTGCGGTGCAGTTGATGGGGAGTACTTTGAAGGCGCTAATATAACTTACAAGGAATAAACTGGTATTTTGAATTTTCTGAAGATATTCCGGGAACTATTTGATCAAGGTGGCATCCGCTACATTTTTATGTTTTTTATTCAATTTAAATTTGTACTTGTTGGCTGTCCAGTGATAATATAATATAAATTCGGCATGACTTCTGTAACCTTTTGAGGTTTTTATAGAAAATGCTGCATCTTCTTTTAGCTAAAAATAAAGCGTTTAGCGTAGATTACCCTCTAAGTTATGTTTTTCGAAATCACTTTAATGGGGCAGACGACAATAAATATGAAAATTGTTCATATGAATTTCGAGTGCTTCGCTTTAATAATCGCAAACTTTGCAGCAGGTGTCTTCATTTCTTCGTCTGATCTTAAATTGCAAATCAACGACATCCGGTTTCAAATCGAACATCTGTCCATAGAAAGAACTTGCGCTTCCAAATTAATCGTTAATACAAAAATAGCACTCGGCTCAATTACATATGTGTGCTGTTTAAAGTTATCAGCATTTTTTCGTTATCACTAATATTTGCCCATTTTTATGCGAAATTCAAATATTCAAATATGAGACAATCACAAAAGAAGCATTCAATGAGTCGACAGTCAGCAAGAATGATAGCGCAGATGGGCCAGTAATTTTACAAAAAACAAGAGTATGTCTTTTTTCAAAAGTTGTTGGCATATTGAACCCAAATCCGTGTTGTAAATCTTCTAGTGACTCAGATTTCCCACACATTTTAAGCTAAAAGTGCAAAAAACGCGATTTTCGTCTATATTTGAGGTTATGAAACAAGGCAAATCCGCACAAGGTAAATAGCAGCTGATTTGTTTTATTTCTTGCAATTTGCTAGTTGGAATGCCAAAGTGCTCTCCTTCTTTGTTGCTGCATTCTCTTTGTTTGTTTGCGTTCTCATTGAACTTTTGAGATTCCAACGATCAAATTGCAAAAGCAAAATACATGAAAATGTTTTTATCGCCCTAGTCAACTGACTTTTTATAAATTCTCCTTGATTGAGAAATTAATAGATAAAATTTTTTTTTTAATGCGAGTTATATGTATGTATGTAGTGATTCGTTTAGAACAGGTCTGTTTTATTCAAATATTAAATCTATAATAATACTTAAGTTAAGTGAGGAGTAATAACGAGAGAAATTGTAATTGTTGGAGGTGGGAGTGGGAAAGTGTGGAAGTGTGAGAGAATGTGATGTATGAGTGTGGGAGGTTGGAATGTGGAAGTTGGGGAGAGTGAGAGTATATTGTAATACTAACATATTATTAAAGTGCGCGCATAAATTCGGTCCACAAATTGGGGAATTTTGCATTGGTGCTTGCATCTAACGGTTCAATTGACCTAGGAACTTAAATCTAGGGGAATCGATGTCACATATATACATAATTAATAAAGCAAAGAAAAGGCAACAATATACTAATATTTTGTTTCTGCTCTCTTTAACAGAGCACTGCCGTCTTTCGCTCCACCCATATTTCCCTTTGTTCTACCTACGTAGTGTATTCCCCTTCGCTGATAGAACTGTTACGCTCTCACACACTTCATTTCTGTAACTGTTCAACTCCTTCAATTGTCAATTGTGAGCAAATGGGAGCAAAGTTCCACAGACATTTTTAATTTTTTCTTAAACGAGTATTGGATTCTGACTAGTAATCGGGTGTTAAGGTAAACATGTATGATTTAAATTGTTAACCTGTGAATTATAAAGAATTTGTAAACAAAAGTTTAATAAATTTACAGATTTTAGTGAATTTCCCACAAGACACGAAAAGCACAGTTTTTCATTTAGCACCCAACTTTACAGCCATTTTACATTTTTTCGCCATTTAACAATAAGCACTTTTTTATCAGAATTTTAATAACAAGTGCAACTTTGAATTGGCTCAAAAATGCCGCTGATTTTTTTTTTTTTTTGATTTTTTTGCTGACGCTATTAGGTATTTTCTTTCATATCCAAAAATTTCGAGAATTTGTGAAGTTTATTAATTTTTTTTTTTTGTATGCAATTTGCAAAATGTATGAAACTTGCACTTACATATATGATTTTTGTAGGAGAACGAGCTACATTTTCATAAAAAAATATGTAAATTAAATAAGAAGCAAATAAACTGCCGCAACCTATCGATGAGCGCTGGTGCTATAGATTTTTAAAGCAGTACACATACATGCATACTACATATTGTGTGTAGAAAAAAATGCACAGATGAAAATCCCTACTCCGTATTACAACAACAGTAACTACACATTAATGCCATCAAAAGCTTCAATGTACACGCTTTTATTTAAGTGCAAATATTTACAAGTAATTCAAAATCAGAAAGCGAGAGGCACAACATAAAATTCGAAAGACAAAATATTATTTTTATTAGCCTAAAACTACTACCATATTTCGGCCATATTTTTCTCAAAATATTACTTGAGCTAAGTTTATGCCAGCAATAGCCAAGTGATCGTATGCGAACTCACTCCACTGTGAAAAATATTTGCATACTTTCAGGCACTTAGGCGCTTCATATTCTAGGCGAAGGAAACGTTTGAATCGAAACGAGAGTGCAGGGTGAGACAAAGGTTAGAGATTGCTTTTGAATAAAAATAAGAACTGAATATGTAAACGGAAAATAAAATATAAAAAAAAGTACATCAAAAAAATTCGCCCATATCAACAGATAAACAATAAAATTTAATAAATGAGATTACACAACACAAAAATTAATAAACTATAAAATAAAATAAAAAAATTAAATATAAAATTAACAGAGATGTATAATAAAATAATGATATACAGAAATAGCAACAATAACGGAATAAATAGCAGCGTTTTTTTTTTTTAATTCTCTGCCTTCGTATACCCAACGCACAGTTAGCAGCTCACGGTTCATATGGCGCTGTTCGCATAACTGTTGCTTGGGATCAGATTGATTGTAGAGTCGCATGAGCAATTTTACACAAAATATAATGATTTGATTTACTCAATGTGGCTGGGGGCAGATATTAGGGAGTGGTTCCTGAACAACCTTTATAGCTCCAAATATTCTGGAAATAACAGTTTTGCAATTATTTACCTTCAAAATACCTTCAACAACTTCATTATAATTTTTCATAACGCAGACCACCACCTGCGAAACATTGCAAAACTTAAAGAAAGGAAAACAATCTACAGCCATCCAGTGCTGTTGACGGTAGTGGAGGAAAGAAAATACAGCTAGGGCGAGAACTGCCTCAGGCTATGCCCAAAATGCATTCTTATGAACCCCAACCACGACTACACCCGGACATTTGCAAAGACAATGTTCAACACTCTCATTCTCTGCAGGATTCCCACAGTTTCTGCAATGGGGATTGTACGGAAGTTCAAGCTTACTCGCATGAATTCCGATCACCCAGTGACCGGTGAGCACCGCTGAGTTTGGAATTTAAATGGCGGGGGATCCCCAGCATTTTAAGCGTCCTGCTTCTATCGTGCTGAGTCCAAAGTGTTTTTGAAATGGTACGCGATAAGATGGAATTCCATCTGAAACCGGTTCTGTCGACCCCTTCGTGGCAAGCTCATCGACAACTTCATTTCCCTCTATGTTTCTATGCCCTGAAAAGGGCCAGATAAGAGAAATGTTTCCTGCATGTTCGAGACGATTGATCTCCTCCTTACAGGAGTTGACCAGAAAAGAGCTACAACATAGCGACGACAGGTCTTGAACGCAGCTTTCCTAATGGAAAATATATTTATGTTTCTATCCCAATAGCGATCCCTAAGCATTTTGCATATCTGCAGGATCGCGAAGAACTCTGCTTGAAAAACACTACTAGATTATATGTTGAATCCGTCGATGAAAATAGAAGTTCCTATGTCCGTGCAGACTCTCTACCCCTTCCAATCCAACCTAAGTACTTTGAAAGATAGCCCTAGCACAACCTTCAAAGCCCAGTTTGAGGATGGAGAGATCTGTACGAAATACAGAGAAGGAAAGAGAAATCTGCCTTAAAATGCTACCATGTCCTTCGACCTAATACCGATCTGAGCAGCAATGGATTGAATTGCAGATCCACGGGCAGTAAGTAGAGAATGACGTTAAGGGCAGCAGTGGGACGCCTCAGTGATGCCGAAACATGCAGTCCTCTGCAATTTAGTAATTAATAGCCCTTCCGAAGAGCTACCCACCAAACTAGGCAAACATCCAGAGCACGACACGCTGTTTGAGACCCCTTTTTTCCTCGAACATAGATTTACAGGAGTAGAAGCTATACTGGCCTTCTTAATTCGATTTTCGATGCGCAGCTTCCAATGGAGCTTGGGGTCAAGTATTACACCAAGATACTTGCTTTCTGACAAGACCGTAAGAAACTGGTTGTTTAATCAAGGAAGTCTAAAAGATGAAGGTTTCTAATTTCTGGTGAATACCATCAATTCCGTTTTGTCCGAGTTGACTCAAAGGTCTCAACAGGCAGCCCATCAACGGAGTAAATCCGATGCTCCTTCCAAAATGTATTTATTATTACCTTCTTTTTTTTGAAGCGCGGCCTAAGGTCGCCCACCCACAAAAGAGTTCTACGAAACATTTTTACATTTACGTTGGGATTCGGCTTAAAACTGTAGGTCCCACCATTTGTGAAACAACATCAAGACGCGCGCCACAAATAGGAGCAGGAGCTCGGCCAAACATTTAAAATGGGTGTAAGCGTCAATTATTTATTTACTTATTCGAAGAGCTTTGTACCTGGCGAAGAGATGGTGTGCTAAGAGTGGGTTCGAATATAAACCACTCCAAAACACCCATCATTCCCTCCACCAGAAGAATATCTTTACCAGAAATGAGGAAAATTAATATGAACGAAGTCGCTATGGAAATGGTCAGTGAAGTTAAATACCTGGACGCCAAGCTTAACTGAAAGAAACATGGAAACATAGGAAAACATATGGAGCGGTTGCGTGAAGATCGAGGGCCGTCCAATCGACAGTGCGGCCAGTTTTCTGCTCAGATTCACGGCAGGGCATGCGTGTGGCGCGATGCGCACCTGTCCAACGGCTGCATTGGAGTTTATTCTCGAGCTAGCACCGATTCATATACATATGTAGTTAGTCAGCAGTTAGCCAGTTGTTCCCAATTTCACATGACTAGGGAAGGTTTTGTCAAAGTAAAGTGATCTCATCCAAGAATATGGAATTGTTGAGCCTGCAACTCCCGCTTTGTCAACAAGGTTGTGATATACAAAGTTTTCGAGAAGAGGTTCAGAATTGTACTGGGCTTAAGTGCCCATATTTGAAAGGAAACTCCAACCATGTGCTCTGCACTGGTATACAGATGGATCGAAGACCCCGGAAGGCATAGACGCTGGGGTCAATTGGCCCAAAATGTACTGTTAGATCAGATTTGTGGGGGGTTGGACAAGTCCGAGCACTCAGTCAGTCGACCACTATACTACGCGCGGATAGATATCAGTAGAAAGGATAGAGATAGGAAAGATAAAAAGTGGATGATAAAACGGATAAATTAGTTTGAGGTCACTCTTCCACAAATCTCTTGGATTCATTGATGAATTTTAAGAGATCCGGATCCATACTCAGTACATCGCAACCCAATATCCTAAGTCTGATTTTGAAAAATGCAGGACAGCTACAGAGAAAATGCTCTGCAGTGTCGTCATTCTCAAGACTGTCTACGACCCCCATGGTAGCCATATGCTGGCCACAGACGTTGTGCCCTGTGATTACACGCACCAGTACTCTCAGGTCCTTTCTACTGAGTTTTAGGAGAAAGGTCGCTGTTTTCCTGTTTGGTTCTTTCACAAAGCACTTAGCTACTCTGCACGAGTTCAACTCAAACCAACGACCTCTGTGGGTAGATCTCATGAAGTCGCCAATCCATAGTTGAATCGATGCGGAATTCACACCTAGAAAGGGTTCAGGGCCCAGGGGCATATTTGCAGAGTCTTCATTTGCCAGTTTATCAGCTAACTCGTTCCCTGTAATACCACAATGTCCAGGCACTCAAATAAGACTAACACTGTTCAGTTTTGTCTTACACTCACCGACTAACTTCGAAGAGTAGCGTGGGTTAGCAGGCGCTTTCAGTGCAGCTTGACTGTCACTACAAATTCCAATACTGTTGCCCCGCCACTTTTTCTCAATTAGCCAGTACGCCACATTCAAGATGGCATAGACTTCCGTATGGAATACCGTGGCCATCTGTCCTGTGGCATAGGAGTACTTAGTGTCTTCGTCTAAGTACCATCCTTTTACTGTTTGTTACTTTAAACTTTTTAATGAATTGGTTCAAAGGCTAAAGTTAAATTTGTTTTAATGAACAAAAGCCATTTTTTGGAGCCTCATTTTTTCACTTCATTCAAATGTTTTTCTTTTTTTTATTTTGTCGCATGTATTTCACGCTAAGAATTTCACACTATTATACAAGATGGCGCAAAATTTAGCACCCTATCGAAAGAATTATAATTTTTGCAAATGGTGCCGTAGATCAATCATATTTGACACTTATGACTTAGACAGCTGCAGTATACAAACGGACAAGCAATGGAGCGCGTAAATCCAACGTAAAGATTTCTATCACTCAAAGTCCTGTTTTTATTTAGTAAAGAAGTTATTCAAGAATGAAAGTGGATGATTAATTTTGTGCCACTTTGTATATGTGTATGTACATACATATACTGTTTGAAACATTACTCGCTATTTAAATTATTCACGATTGCATAACAAAAACAACCGTTAGAAGCAAATAACCTAAGGTAAATAACCAGACAAAAAATAAGATGGAAATGGAAAGTCAAACTAAATAAACAAAAATAATAAACCAAAATCGAAAAAAATGGATGTAAAAACAGAATTAATAAACGAAGAAAATAAAACAGCTGCTCAAATAATAAATTTCGTGTTAATATCTCCAACTAATTTACCCAATGCTAGGTGTTATTGCGCTTTATCTACACAAAGCTTCAGAAATTATTATAGAATAGCACATGTAGCTCATTTTTTGTTTAATTTACTTGCATGGAAGTGTAGCGTTTCAAATGTTATCAATAAGAGTGTCTCCAACAAAGTATCAAAAAGTAACTGGTGTTGTTGTTTTTGTTTTTGTGTAAATATTTTGAAATACATACATTAGTGAGGACTGAAAAAATAGAAATTTTTCATTGTCACAATTCTTTTGCATGTTATACAACAACATACATGCTTATACAGTGCGTTTCATATCTATAGTACAGAGACTTATTGACAAGTTTTGACAATCTATTTGTTTATGATTTAACTTTAATAATTTTTTAGTAAAAAATAGCTAATTCTACTACAAAACCCCTAAAATTCAACGTTTCAAACTTAAGGCAAGCTTAGAAAAATAATAATAAACAAACTTTCAACAAAATTTCAAACCTTTTTTTAAAGATTTTTTAGAAAAATTTGGAGTGGACAGTTTTATAGCACAGGTTAAGTGCAGATTAATTACTCTAAAAAGTTCCTGTAGCGCGAAATCTGCTCTAATCCTACACAAAAAGAGCCTCAGACTACTCTATGGAGCATTTACAGGCCACTTTGCCTGCAATAAATCTTCTATAATATAAAAATGTATCGCAAAATGTGTTGGTAAGCGCATAACTCAACAACGCATGGACCAATCTTAACAATTCTTTTTTTAAAATGTTCCTTGAAGTCCAAGGATGGTTTTCACGGCGAGAAAATTTCGAATAATTTCCGGGAAACCCCTAAAACAGCCCTTTTCTTTTTCATATATAAATATTGCGCTTTCGTGTGTGTGCGTGTTCGCGTTGGAGGATCTAATGCGTTCACACAAAAGTGATAATATCGTGAACCCGACCAAATTGAAAAGTCAAAAAATGTAAGAGCTATTCTTTTGTTTGAGTTAAGGAATGATTTCATTCACAAATAATAAATAAAAATAGTTAAGTAAAAAATAATCATGCAGGGCTGAACAAATCCAAACATATTTTAAGAATAACAAAAGACGAACATATTTTGAACCTTAAGTTCCCCTCTTAGATTGAAGCCCTCTGGCAAACATCCCAGTCGGGGTTTTTAGTGGGTCCCAAAAGGGTGGACAAAGTTCGTGGATGCGAAGATACCGAGCTGACCCTTTTCTTTAATTCTCCTGAACAGAACCGTCACCATGATGATAAGGCGGTGTGTGAGGGTCAGCAGAGTAAAAACGTCTTAAGGTCGAAATATGTACATATAAACTGCCACATTCAAAATCTATTTGACAGAACGAAGTCTGTCGGGTCCGCTAGTATTTCAATACAATTGGAATATCTGGCACTAGTTTATGTAGGTTCTGCTGTGATGAAGAGGAGTCCATGGAACACTTAATCACCAATTGTGCAGCATTAGGTCACAGGAGACACAGAATCCTGGGAAAAATTAAGATTTACAAATGCTCCCTCCCAAGGAAATTGTTCGATTCCTCGCAATACCAAATAATTAAAATTAAGCATAAAGGCCTTAGCCTAGCCCGCACAGCCAGTGCCATTACCAAGTGCAGGTTTGAAATATTTCAAAAATTGCATTGATTTTTGAAAATGGGTTTCACTGACGGACTTGCATATTTTCTCCAAATAACTAAAGATTGCAATTTTTATTATATGGACACTCTTTTGTTGAATTAAAAGTTTTTTTTTTTTTAATTCTGAAAAGGTTTCAAACTTTGATTTACACAGGTTTACCTGCACGGAACATAGGGCTTTGTAGTAAAATGAATTTTATTTTCATAGCCAAATTCTTCAAATGAAATATAAAGAGACCAGCAAATTACCAAACCTTGTGAACAAGTATCTGCGCGACAGTTATGAAACGCACTGTAGTATATTTCTACATGCATCAACTATCAAAGGTTTGATAAGTAGTGACAATGGCGTTCTGACACGCCCTTGCAAAAAGTAGCTTTTAAGAAAAATGGAGCAAGGGAGAAAATCTATGGCCTTTTGTGAGAAGATAGTACACAATGTAAATTTGCTGCTTACTAGTGACTTCTAAAATGTGAGTTAAAAAAGAAAAAAATTTACTTTCATACAAATTGAATTAGAATTATTAACTACATACATACATGTTTACATACATAAATACATGCATGTAAAGTATATGACGCATTCTCAATAGCGCAGAATAAATACAAAATTTTAAATTTTTTTGTTTTTATTTAAATTAATTTTTCCATTTATTTACTTTATTATAAATAATTTATTATATTACAAAAAATGTTTAAAACTTAAAAACTATTTTTTTTTTTTTAATTAAAATTTTTTTGTTTTTATTTTATTTTTAATTTTTGCTTTTTATTTAAATTAATTTTTTAATTTATTTATTTTATTATAAATAATTTATTATATTACAAAAAAATTTTAAAATTGAAAAATTTTGAATATTTTTTATTTAAAAAAAATTTAGTTTAAATTTTTGCTTTTTATTTAAATAATTTTTTTAAATAATTTATTTTCTTATAAATAATTTATTATATTACAAAAAAAAATTTAAAATTGAAAAATTTTTAATTTTTTTTTAATTTCGGCTTTTCATTTAAATTAATTTTTTAATTTATTCATTTTATTATAAATAATTTATTATATTACAAAAAAATTTTAAAATTGAAAAATTAAAAAAAAACATTTTTTTCATTTTAGTTTAAATGTTTGCTTTTTATTTAAATTATACTTTTAATTTATTTATTTTATTATAAATAATTAATAATTTGAATGGAATATGTAATTAATTATTTAATTCATTGTTTTAATTAATTATATTATTAATAAATTATTAATTAAATTCAATAAATTTTTTTATTTAAAAAAAATTCTATTTTTTTATTTATTTTTATAATTAAAAAGCACTTTGCCGCTTATATTTGCTTATATTTTTCTAGTATTTTTTTGGAATTAAATTTGGATGCGTCGCTTCTTCTATACTTATATGATATATTCATTTTTATTTTTTTTTATCCATTAAATTTTTGTTTTTCTGCAATGAAACTACAAATTACCGACCTTTTCCTTTACAAATCGACTCTTATATTACAAAAAATGTTTTTGTTATTGTATTATTTAAATAAATTTTTTATTTTATTTAAATTTTTTCTATATATAATTAAAAGGACTTTACCGCTTATATTTTTCTAATATATTTTAAAAATTCAAAATTTTAAATTAAGTTTGGATACGTCGCTCCTTAATATATATGATATATTCATTTTTATTTTTTTTTATCCATTAAATTTTTGTTTTTCTCAAATGCAACCATAAAATCCCGACTCTTCTAAGCTCCTTATTAGCCGAGCGCAGATTTTTACGCTCATTTGCCTTCACTCACTTCAGCCATTATTTCACGCTGGGAAAATAATGTGTCGCTCTTCCTCGTCCTACAAATAATTCCTCTTTCTGCTGGGTGGGGCAAATTTCCTAAATACCTTTTTTTGAAGCAAGGAAATTTCTGTATGGAAGCTGACATTGACAGTTTTTTTTACAGCCTTATTTCGGTTGCTGATTTTTGGAGTGCATGATTTTTTTTAACTAAACTATTTCAAGCTCACTTTATCACTAATGCCCAGATGAGTTCAGAAAATAAAGAAAGCGAATTTCGAATCTCCATCGATTATCTGATCGGTTGCTTCCCAACGCTGTGCATAGACAGATCTCCATATTTGGGATCTCGTGTTTAAATAATCTAAATAGTTTAGTTGGGGGAACTGGCAGCTAAAGTCTGATCTATGTTTTTGGCCCACATAAGTGTGGCAGCAGCCCCTTCCATCTAAACTAAGCTGAAGTGTATAGCAAATACCATATAACAGCATAGATGCAGGTGTAATCCTACAGAAATCAACATGAAAACTTTCTGCTATAAAGAGCAACTAAGTCGTTTAAGTTTTTGATCATGACATGGAAGATGATTTTAAGGCTCAACCAAAAGTGAGGCTCATTTAGAAAGAAGCTTTAACTAACAGTGTAACTGACATCTTCCAACTTGAGAAAAGTGTGAAACCGATCAAAAGGGGTACATAATAAGTGAGTTGGATTTGAAATTAGCTGGAACTTGCAATTTTTGGCATCATAATCAAATATCTTTTTACCTATTCTACTATTCAAGCATAAATCACATGAATAATGATTAATCAGCAACTTTCACAAAGCGAAAAGTGTGAAACTCTCGGCTTCTGCTTGAACAAAGAATGATTGTATACGTTTAACAAAAGGTGTTTGGTTTGCAAGCCCCACAGCTTTCTTTCTATCGTTCTCTTTTATGCAAATTCTTATAATTTATAAATCTTATTAAGATAGGAGAAAAAAGGAAATAAACCAAGTAAGCGTCGGTCTGCAGTGTGCATTTATAAAAGTCATGATCAAAAGTGCCGCCGGCCAATTTGTGGCAGAAATAGCACAACTCTGTTTAGTTCAATGCCTCACAGAGAGAGAAGAGAGCAACAAGTCTTTGGACACGTGAACAACTACTCAATAAAGAAAATTGGAAAGCATACATGTAGGTATGTATGTATCTGCGAAAGATTGGATTTATAAGGTCTTTGATAGACTATGAGCTATACTTTTATAAAAAAACATAATGCACATTTAAATAAAACGAACCCACCGAACGAAAAGTGCCGTAACTGGTCTGTATTATTATTTGATGACGGGGTGTATGTACCGAAGATGAGAGAAAATATTTTCTCGCCTTTTACTTTTTTTATACATTTTACTTATTTATTATGTGTATTTAAGTACTCGATTTAAATTTATAATTGAATTGGAATCTTATCTTGTCTAATGTCAAAAAAATATAGATTTATTGCCTAAGCATTAGTAAAAAATTGAAAGCCTTAGCAAAATGTAATTTTTTTATGATCATCAGGGATGGATCGAAATGAGAAGATGGCATAACAGGGGCGGGAATCAATGGGCCTAAATTCAAAAAATTGATTCCAATGGGTTGGCACCCAACAATCTTCCACGCAGAAATACACGTCATTGGGATATGCGTAAGAGAATCTCTCCGTAGGAAAATTATAGGAACTCACATTTACATACTTTCACATAGTCAGTTGGCTTTGAAAGCTCTGCTATTAACTAAAATCACTTCAAAAATTGTATTTGACTGCCTGAACCTTCTCAACATGTTAGCGAACTTCAACACAGTACTTTTGGGTTGGGTTCCTGGACACGAGGGACATGAGGGAAATGGAGTAGTGGACAATATAGCCAAAAAAGGGGTTAACATGCCTACAGGCGGCCGCCGTAGCCGAATAGGTTGGTGCGTGACTACCATTCGGAATTCGGGGTACGTAGAAAATGAAGAACACGTTTTTTTCTAATAGCGATCGCCCCTCGGTTGGCAATGGCACGCCTCTGAGTATATTTTTGCCATGAAAAAGCTCCTCATAAAAAATATCCGCCGTTCGGAGTTGGCCTAAAACTGTAGGTCCTGCCATTAGTGAAACAACATCAAGACGCACGCACATTAACGAATTTCTCAGAAAGTGGGCGGAGAAAACATTTGTTCAACACTGGAAAATGTCTAACGGTCAGCGGCCGGCGAAACAATTCTTCAACAGAGTAAATTTAGAACTTTTAACTGCTTACTTTACAGGCCACTGTAACCTGAGATATCACTTAAACAAAATTGTCCTTTCTGCGACCATCATTTACCGATTCTGTAAAATGGACACTGAAAATTCAGAACAACTCCTTCTTTGTGAATGTTCTGCTCTAGGCAGAAAACGGCTACATCCCCTTGGTGGCATGGCCGTACATCCATATAAATTATGGAACAATAGACCCTAGAATTTTATACAAAAAGCTTTAAAATATAGGATAACTCAACAGGCTTAGAACAATAGTAGCAATAATATCACAAATAATAATAATAAAGGGTGCTAAGAGGCGCGATACCAGGCTGAGAAACTAGTCTTTCTATGGCATGTACAGGGACATGGTCGGTGGGGGTGTACAGATCCGAAAGGAGTGGTTCCCAGCTGAAATTATTTTAACAGTAGATGGTAACAAGTGGATGCTACTTTTAACCTATTGCATCTGGGCAGCAACGCACGCTGAACCTAATGCTCGAACCACCCGCCGATGAAATACTTGAAGGTAATACAGGGGCATCGGTACTGCTTCCTCCTCATAAAAAAACCGTTGTTTTCAAGTAGTGGTGTATTTCGCGCGCCACTGTGAATCTTCGTTTCGAAAATATAGTTCTGGTATCAAATTATATGCAGCTGATTTATATTTTGAAATTCCATTTTTTAAATTTCACATTTTTATTACTATCGATAGAATAAATTGATTTACAACGCCCTGAAGCAAGCCCTGAATGCCTCGACTGAGCAAACAAGATATTAATGCGCTAAATGAAATCACACAAGCGAGCAAAAAGAAAATTATTTAAAGAGTGGAAGACAAGGCGTATTGTAAAATGTAAAATTGAGTGTAAATTCCCATTATCGATAAAAAAATATAATAGGCTCTAACGTAAATACCAATTAAGTTTTATTTTGCTGCGCAAGATGTGAACGCGTCCAGCTATTATTATTTGTAAATGTTATATGCCATAAAATTCCCATTTTCAATGATTTTTTTTGTGTTGTTATTTTGAAGATTAAAGTACTCCATGTTTTCATTTTCTATTGTTCCATTGAATGCCCTCACTGGTTTTCATAAAGTGGCATCACAGGGCAAACCTTGGAAATGTCCCCGAACATGGAGCCCAGCTATAATTTTTTTTTATTTTTTATTGCTAGCAATAATAAAGTTAAAAAGAAATTAAAAGCATTTAACTCAATAAAAAAGAGGACGCTTTGATATTGTTGACTTCTTTTTATAATCAAATATATTACAAATAAATTAGATTGCAGTGCAAAAAAATGTGCGGAGCAAAACATTCATACGTATCGGCTATGGTAGATGTCCTGCAAAAAGCTTGAACTAGTAAGCAAATTTCTTATTCAGCCTTTCCCCTAATTACGGTGAAAAAATCGAACTTCTCGCGCTCGTAAAGCTGAATGCGCACCCGAAGGCAGTTTGCTTGTGATAAGAGTGGGAATGGAGAGAAGATATGGTGCGTTCGAATTAAAAATATGTACTTATATGTAATATTTAATAAAAAAACAGATTTTTTGATTTGAAGTATTATTGCGACAGCGCCATCACGCGAGCTAAGCCACAGCTGGGTTTCTTAAATAAATAGTTGTCGCTTACACCTTTTTTGCGAGTTTGGCCGAGAGCGTTCTCGTATTTGTGCTTTGCATCTTGATGTTGTTCCTCAAATAGAGGGGCCTACAGTTTTTAAGCCGCCCCCGAACGGCAAATGTTTTTTATGAGGAGGGATTCCGTGCGGTCTTCACTGTTTTCAGCATATCTCGGATATGGCTTGTAGTACACATCATCTCTATCATTTATTTCATAAGCTACATGAGAATTATAGATTATAGAGCACGTGAATGCAAATGAAAGACACAATGCGTCGAGTTAACGACTGAGTTGTCTGATTCAGGTACTCAGAGGTAAGTGAAAGTTTATAATTCATCAAAGGCGCAAATAAATTATTTCGCAAACCCGCTGAGAATTGGAAGAGTGTGAGCTGAGCGAATGAAACAACAAACGCCTTCAAACGCTATATACGATTTGCTTAAACTCAACTGTTTTGCGTAGGTAATTTTCAAGTTAAGCTTACTGATATTTAAGATTTTGGTTTCTTTAATAAATTATTTGTACACTTCCTGTTCGAAATATGAGCCAGAGTGCAGTTTCATGCTTCCAGAGATAGAAATAAATGCATTTACGTTTGGTTATTGCTGAGAAACTATTTTCTCAATTTTCTTAATTTCCTCTTGAAATGATTTTAGATCGCCAATAAAGAAAAGAACACAAAATAAATAAATAAATGCAACCATTCGTTGTTTTGATAAAGTGGCGCGAAACTAATCACTCAATTTTGTTTTTGATTCTTTATTTTGACCTTAAGCACTCCATTGCTTGTCTTTTGTCTGCAGGTGTCTAGCTCACAGGCGTTAAAAGTGATTGGCATTCGACTGCATTTAGGTTAGGTTAGGTATGTCTGGTTGATCTGAATAGATCTCACATAGACCACAGGGGCCCGTAGTGTGAGAAGTATTGTTGGAGTCGTGCTCGTGATACAGGTCTTGGCGAAGTTCAAACTTGTGTCGGCAATATCTTTCAGAGATGAAAATTATACCGATCCCAGACTGTTGTAACGCGTTCTGCTTATGTAAAGTGTTCTAACGTACCCCTTTCTTCTTCGCATAAGTTACACGCGTCGTTCTGGACCAATCCAATTTAGCTGCATGACATGAAGTAAGGCAATGCCCCGTCAGTACTCCAAACAATATTTTACATTGCTTCCTTGGGAGTATTTCGTATTATTTTGGCAATACTGTAGGAGGTCGAGACTTCTCATATAGACTGTGCTTCCAGAGTTAGCATTCGCAAAAATTATAAATGTTCCAATAGGTCGATAGACGAAAGACCGACAAGCTACCGAAGATTGGTTAAGTTATCTTAGGCGGTTATTGCTTATGATCTATTTGAATTTGAATTTGAGTTATATTTTCAAAAGTTAATGGTTATAACAAATTATGTTTCTGAATTGAGGTATCAAAATATCCTAAGTCGGCCACAATTTACTGAGTTGGGGGGGTGGCAGTATCAGTTTTTTGAGATCTCTTCGAAAATGTTGCTGCAATATCCTTACAATAAACACTGTGAACACACTTTAGGTAAGTTTTTGGTGTCCAGAAATTGAAAATGCTTTCAATTTAGTGAAATAGCACACAATAAAAAAAGATATGGTCCTCTATGGCCAATAACATCAAACAAATTGAGGACTACAACGAGTACCAAAATCTTTTTTGTCGTAGTATTCACCCTTTTTACTAATATGCATTGAGCTGAGAGGAGCGTACAAGCGTACAACCCTTAGAAACCTCCTTTGTTATTTAGATTTTGATGTATTCGATATTTCCACTAACTTTACTATGAACTGCTAAAATAACAAAGAATATTTATCGTATCTGACGTTATAGCAAATAAAAAACAGTTCAAGATATCACCGTAACCTTAAACAGAAAAAGTTAAAAACAAAAGTTATTAGACTACAATGCTTATATCATATGTACGCTATTGTATGTATGTTAATGTGCATGCAGGTGCTCTCTAACAGCTTTTTAAGAGTAAACAGAAAATAGCTCTGGGAAAAACAGGTTTTTACTGATAAAGTATTGAATAGTTCATGCAACTTTCTAAACAACTGCACATAATTTATTAGTTCTTAGTGCATTTTTTCGATGTTAAACTAACTAAAAACGTTGAAGGTATTATTGAAATGAGGGGGTTTTCTCAGCCAGCATAAAGGTGCTCGCAGACGTGGCAAGAAAAGTACTGGCAATTTCGAAAAGTATTTGTTACATGGCCAAGTAGATGTGATACCGAGTTCAATGCACAATGAACATTAGGTTGGATTAGGGTGATTGCCGAACCCCCTGAGAGCATAGAGGGAGCCATGGTAATTCCACTTATTTGGGCTCAAGTCTCCACCTCTAATTCCCGATGTGGTGAAACCTCTTCGCCTCTCTAACAAACAATGAAATATTGTGAATGGCTGTAAATTTTAAGTCTGCCAGGTACCGAAGGAAATAAGAGCTAAGACAGCGATTTTGCGTTCTGACTAGAACAGGACAGTAGCAGAGGAAATGTTTAACACTCTTCACTTCCTTCTCGTGTCTGCAGCTGCAGCAAGAGTCATTAGAGGGAATTCTCATACTTTTACCATGTGCTCCCATTAGGCAGTGCGTGGTGATGATATCAACTGCTGTACTATGGAAGATCGGCTCTGGAAGGTAGCTCTGTTTTCGCCCATTTTAGTCGATAACTGTTTAGTTATCTCACAAGTGGCCTCCATCGTCTATAAATTTTTCCCCCTGCGAGTTTGCTAGAGGAGAGAGGCATGTTTACATACTGGGCAGGGTTCACTCATTTCAGATCAGTTCCCCTATTAGCCAGCTCATCCATAATGCAACTTCCAGCAATGCCTCTGTGTCCAGAGATCCAGACAACAATCTCGGTGCACTGTTTAGCCAGCTTATTTTGAGTAGCACTACATTCAATTGCTACTTTAGAGGAATTGAACTGTAGAGGCGACGTATTATTGACTGTCAGAGTAAAAAATTATTGGTTTTGCTACGTTAGGTGTGCCCTTCCCACAACGTAGCATATTTTATAGCTATTAGCTCAGCTTGAAAGACAGTGCAGTGATCAGGTAGCCCTAAGCTTAAGTTCAGCTGCAGCCTTTGCGAGTGAATGCCGTTGCCGGCCTTAAGGGGGTAGTATGGTTAATTCGGTGTAAAACAAGCATATTTTTCGAAATTTTTTTGTCGACACAGTTGATTTATTCAAAATTTTAAAATTACTTCATTATAAAGTCATATTTAAAGAATATTGTGTGAAATTTTCATTGATTTTTATGAAGAAATGAGTTGGTGGCAGCGAATCTTCGCGGACGTTTCATAAAAAAGTTTTATTGCGGTGTCCCTCAGAACTCATTACTGGATCAACTAAAATCAAAAAACCAAATTGATTTCATCAGCTAACAAAGTTTCGCAGGTAACAACGTCGAATTTTTTTTTTTTTTTTTAAAATTTTTTAAAGCGCTTTGAAGTCAAAACACCGATTTTTCATAAAAAAAACTTCAAAACTTTGTTGTTTTAAAATATGACAAAATTTAAAAAAAAAAAAACTCGACGTCATTACCTCGTGAATAAAGTAAAGAAACAAAAAAACCAAATTTGAAAAGAATCGGTGCAGTAGATATGAATCTACAGTGGACACCGACCGTAAAAAAGGCAAGTGTGAGAAAAACGCGTTTAAAGATTTTCGGCAGCGTGAAATCCGGTTGGAGAGGTAGATACTTAATCCTTTGTGTCTTTGTCAATTTTACTCTAATGCACTTCAAACTTTCACACAATAATCTTAAGATGTTATAGAATAATTTAAAAAAAAAAAAAAAAAAAAATGAAAAAAAAAAATACCATACTACCCCCTTAAGGGGTCCCGGTGGTTTCGAGCTCGAAAATTTAGCGTATTTTCAGGATGTTTTTTACAATAAAAAGAATAAAAAACGATATTTAAATGTTTAGGCTTTTTATTTAACTTCCTTTACATACAAAAATGAAAAAAAAAATATTTTAATTTTAATAATTTTAAAAATGGCTCTGAAGAATTGGACCTGTACGGTGTTGTCCATTTTGGCGCTTCTATTTATCTGAAACACAATAACCAAAAAAATTATTAATCAGTATGACTGAAGCTATGTCTCGTACTAGAATAAAAAAAAATACAAAATGGCGTGGTTTCGAATTTGAGACTCTAAAAATCGGGGTTTTCAGTTTTTAATCAAAAAAATACGAAATAATTGAAATAATAATATGATTCTAGCACGGGCGATAGCCATTGATGTTGCAAGCAACATATTAAAATTTCAAAAGTTTCGATTGAGAAGTTTCTCTTTGACAACACCAGGCCGAAACAAGTTGTTTCGAGATAAATGAGTTTAAAGTTAGAGGTACATGAGCGCGCGATCCGCTCTCTGCTAGTTAATGGGCTATAGAAGTTATATTATTGGGAATTCCCGCATGAAAATAACATAGTATATTTTTAAGTTACTATACTTTCAAAATATCCAAAAACGAAAAATCGATTTTTTCAAATTTCTAGACCACCCTTAATATTTAATTTTTAACCACCAATGAATATAGCCACTTACCCTGGACGCGGGTTTACAGTTCAATTTTATTTATTGATATTTATTTTATTTTCATCGCTGATGGGAGATATCTCCAATAAACAAATCAAAACTTAAATAAATTACAACATAACTAATTTCTGGGTTTTGCTGAACTCTGTGAAATAAAGTAAGAAAAAAATGAATTGTGGAAGGACGAGTCGTAAGTTATCCGCTGGCTCTTTACGCATTGCTCGCAAGGGGTTTCTAGCGAAGAAACCTTAATCTCAATGTTAGACTAAACGACTTAATCGTCGGATCTTCACTGTTTCCTATGGTAAAATAAACGAAGATCGCTACACGCGTACTGAAAGCGCTGGCAGAAGAAGACGCCCAGCACTTTTACAAAATGGAAGAATCGCATGGAGCTTTGGTAAAATAAAAGAGATGTGAATACAGCAAGCGATAAAACGCAAAATCATACAATGCATGAAATCAAAGTTTTCAAATATTTTACAGCATTATTCACATTATTGGATAGCCAAACCTCGTATGTGTGTATGTATGAACATGAACCCACTTCGTACGAATATACTCGTACTTATATATTGTACGTAAACATCAATTTTCAATATCTTGTAAATTTCAATCCACCACTTCTACGGTGTAGAAAATTTAGAAGATGTAGCCAACATCAGACCGTTAACTGGCTCTCAGCGATTGTGAAACAATCAGCTGATTTGCTGACGTTGCCGGGATTATGATAGCGGTTTGTTTATGACAAAACTGAAATTGTGTTGGTGATATACGAAAGAAAATACGCATCCTTCGTTCATATGTCTGTTCGTTGCCATCTGAACAAAGACTGATTAGACGAGTGTGTCAATATGTACGAAATGTGCGGGCTGAATTCTGTTGTCGAATCCCTTATGACGTGTCAGCCGAACTTACTCTCACAATTTAGCTGCGGATGGCCAAACCTTGTAATTTATCATCCTTGACCACTTCTGGTAATAATTATGTTCCAACATAAATATTTATGACTATTCCTCACGAACAGTTATTAACTAACTACATGCACACACATGAGTACGTGTGTAGAAGCCTTTAGACGATTTTTCTACCGGCTTCATACTAATAGTTCAGATAAAATACATATCGATACTGCTTTTTTATGCTAATCAATGGCAGTTATTAAAATTGAAAGTCGTTTCATTATTAAGTGACCAACTTGATCTTCTTCGGCATATTCTAAATTAATCGTATACAAAATTAAAATAAAAAAAAAAAAAAAAAAAAGAATTAAAGAAGAATACAATTTCAAGTTGTTTGAAGACTTAACATATTCTTGGTAACTGGTTGGCTTGTATTTTATCTCCATACTTCCCACAAATTTTGTTGTTATTAGATATTGAAATTGAAACTTGTTTGCAATACTTGCTTTATTTTTCAATCAATTTTCTGCAAATGAAGTTCAGGAAAATGTGCGCAGCAAAAAATTTCTCGTTATCACGCCTACAAAATTCATAGTAAAGCAGTAATTTAAAAATTGTTCATAGTTGTATACAGCAACAGGTCTAACCGGGATTCACACGCAAAAGAAACAAACGCAAACCAACAAAAACAAAAAAAAGAAGCAATAGAAAGAAAAAAAAGAAGCAACAAAAACAAAAATAAAAAACTCAAATAAATGATATGAAAAATCGCGAATGAAACATGTAGTCGTTTGTATACATTCAATGTCTGCCATTAATTATTACCCTCCGGTACGGCTCAATAGTGAAGGTCCACTGAGTTCACTGGCTATAGCCATTCATGTGAAATATAATAGTTTGACGTCCGCAGTTAAAAGCCACTTGTCATATTTCCTTTCAAGCATACATACATACATACATTTTATATGCATTCATTTATACATATTTACATACTCCGTTAGCTGTGTCTGCAGGAAAATTCAGAGCTCGTAAAAATCTTCAACATTATTTATGCGGTATTTTTTAGACTTGCTTTATAGCCTGGCAACACCGCTATTAGTTGAAGCCTATTTGACAGTTAACAGTTGGTTTGGGCACAGTTATTTCGCCTTTTCGTTATGAATAGACTTATGGCAGAATAGGGCTTACAAATTACATATTTTGAAAACCGGGATTCAGTTACTGAGTTCAGTGGTGAATGTTGGCTTAAAAGCGAGCAAAATTACCCTATATATAGTGAAGTAAATCCAGAAGCCAATGGTGACGCCATTATTTCCATAGAAACTCAATTTTTATGGGCTGGTGAAATCAGTGGCCTGCATTTTTACAAAGATAATGCCGCCCAGAGAGTTGCAGTTAATGGAGAGTGCCATAAATAAATTACTGAGTGGCGTTATTTTGAAAGAACAAGATCGTGTCAATATGCCATATAAATTCAAGTAAGGGAGCTGTAAATTCGCCTCCACGACCGTTTGGTATCCTGCCTAAACAATTTTTTTCGATAAACCAGCAGCCAACCAGGACACCATCACTGGAAGTCAACACTCTTCGCATTATTGCCAAGAGCCGTACTTCTAGCTCGCGCTTCCCTTAGCTTGACATTTAGGATTTTTATTTTATTTAGAAATTCTACACCCATGAAGTAAGATACTTTTACTAAACAACCTCGACACTACAGTCTACACAGATTGTTCACAAATAGATTGTGGTGTTGGAGCAGGTATATATTCGCACAGACTTAGAATTGAGAAATCTGTGAATCTTCCTAATACTTGCAGTGTCGTACAGGCGGAAGTATTAGCAATCGGGGAAGCTTGCAGGCTACTAATCGCAGTTTTCTCTTTTAAGTGCAATATCGCTATTCTTTCGGATAGCCAAGCTGTAATCCAGGCACTGGATTCAGTTACAACAACCTCTAAACTGGTGGAACAAAGCAGAAGTAGTCTTACAACCTTGAGTGCAAACCATAAAGTTACCTCAATCTAGGTACCAGAACATCGGAACGTTGAAAGAACCGAAAAAGCAGACGAACTGGCAAGAGAGGGATCTGCCATGAATAACAGTCCTGCACAGTTGGTATTCACACCACTGAGTGCAATGAAGAATGTAATTCCCCTCAAATATCTACAAATCACGGAATCGGCTCTTTTTATGATTTAGCATTTTTCAATACAAAATATTTCACTAATTAGTAGTCTGCACAGCCAAAACTCAATTCCGCATAAATTTCGAACATAAGCCAAACCTCCATTTTCGAGAACACGTGGAATGCGAACTAGTCACAGTTCATCAGAAGTAAACTAGTTCCAAACCAGTGCATTCTCCTACCGGTTTGACCGCACATTTTACGCTCACACACCCATTTAAACCGCATTACTAAATTTGCGTAAATATTCACACATATGGATGTATTGCTTATTTATATTCAAAATATGTGCATATTTGTAGGCTTTTAAGAGTCATGAACTTAAGTAGTAAAGAAAAAGAATATCAGGTTCATACGGAAACCAAGTATCAAAATAATTCGAAACAGGCGACTTTTTCTCGTTTGATAAGCTATGTATATAGGCACCTTAATTTACTTCCATACATATTTATATACATACATACATATGTGTGTACAAATGAACGAATTCGCGAACTATTGTGTGGAATCCATAAATGCGTAATATTTCAATGCGAATACATCAGAACCCATTCAGAAACCATATCTCTATAGAAGGTGTTTGTAGTTGTATGATATAGTCGGAAACCACCGATAGCATATTTCTACCTGAATGTGTTAAAATGAATGTCTGAAGTTGCTAATCTGAGCAGATTTTATCAGAAATTATATTTGTATGTAAATCAAATGTTCATAACAGAAACCAAACGATCAGATATAAATTTCCGCATGCCAACAAATTAAGAATTTTTTAATTGGAACAGTATAGTATAACGGCTTTGTAACTCAAAGAGGGAGATGCTGAGTGGATAATTTTTGTGCAATGAACGCCCCAGTTTCCTTGTGCAGCGGGTCAACATTTGCGCTTGGCGTTCGAAGCCAGCAATTTAGCGAGAAACCTTCTCTTTCGAATGTAGTACTCCCCGCCTCTGTAAACAAAACAGTACAGCTTTCGTTAAAATTAGAGTTGATATTTTTGTTTTCTGTCTCGCTTAAAAATTGGTAAGTGAATAATGATGTTTTACATATCCATTTGACTGCGCAACTTTGAGCCAATTTACACGATAACTTTTCACTCTGGATCAGCGAAGTCAACGGGTTTTTTTGACATTTCGCTTTCATAGTATTCACATTTTCGTATTTTTATTCAAGTGCACTTTTGGCTCGGGCTTAACGAACGAATGATCAAAGAAAATTATTCACTTAAACGTCAAAACCACTCAAAAAAAAGTTGCAAACAAAAAGTCATCGTGTAAATGCACGAAGATTTTCGAATACTTCTTTAAAAGGGAATGTTCCAAAAACCCAGGGTGAGAAGTGATCTACACGATATTGGCTCTTTATTGAGTTGAGATATTTTAGTTGAGATTTCATATTTTTGCAACTACTATACTTTTTGTTCAGCTCCCTGAAAGAATAAAAAAGCGACCCAAATTGCAATAATAAAATGTTCCGCTTGTTTATTATGTATTGCATGTTAAGAGGTTTCTAACCAAATATAGCAACATTGTTCGCAGGATCTTCTCTCTGTTTGTCAAACGAAAACGAAATGCATACTGAAGAAGCTGAGAGAAGCAGCACCAGCACTGGCTCGAACAATGAATATTCGTATACTTATAGAATCGCTTAGGGATGTTAGTGAGTTATATACCATATTACGAGAATATATTTTGGTAGTATTTTAACCACCAAATTCCGTTTTTTTGGCACAACTTAATCTTTTTCGCAAAAAAATCCTGCAAAGTTCTTACACACAGAATATTCAAGCATTGAACTGTTTCACAAAAATGTAATATTTGGCGGAAAATTACAATTGGAATTGCTGAAGATATATTCGTAAAATCCGTTTATAGCAACGTTTACAATTAAATAATGGAAATAAAATCTGAATATCAAATTGATTAACTAAAAGAGCAGCGGCGGTTTAGGGGACAGCTCCTCCAGAAAACGAGTTTTTCAATCATTTCTTGCGAAAAACTGAGAGTATTTATCTTAAAATAAATTGCACAAATAAATATACAAAATTTTTTTCGAAATAGGAACTAAAACTTAACTAATCAGCTGAAATCAACTGGACAAAAATGTTACATTAAAATAAGTTATTCTGCTTTGCACTTACCTACTTTTAACGAAAAAAAGATGAAAATTTAAAGTGAAAAAGAAAAAATAATACACTTTTTTTATAAAAAAATGTATCAAAACAATATTTTTGGTGATAACTAATATAAAATTAGAGAGACACACAAAGGCCAATATGTTAAAGAATTCACCTGAGAAATTTTAAGTTGATATCTTGATTGCTTTTTGAGTTATATTCGACAGCGCGGAAAAAAACGTTTTTCGAGAAACACGCGATTAAAGTGTTCATTCTTACTCATCTTTCGTTCGACGCTCATCACTTCACTGACTTATGCGCCTTTTTATACTTTCTATTAAGCTTAAAGCATTCAAAATTTTTTTTTTAGATTGTAAATGAATTTTTAAAGCAAAAAAAAAATTATAATAGAAAATTTGAAAGTGCTGGGGGAGCTGAAGGAGCCGCCCAGTGCAAGTCAAGAAGATTTTAACATATGGTAGTCAATTTTCAAGTGGTATTAGTTCTAGAAGCTTCTCTGAGCTTACCCATTTTGACTAATAATTTAATAGTTTTATTGGTCTTGTTCGACAACTATTAGATTAGCGAGTTATATCAATTGATAGGCCGGGTCGATAGTGAACCTCTACTGAATATTATTTTTGTTATAGCAAAATATATTTGAAATCAGTTTTTCCTATATTTCAATATTTCAAAACTAAGTATGTACGTTTGTATACTCTTCCTCATTCTTTTGCATTCACTTACCTGCATTATTGGATATGTCAAGCGTCCCTTCCCCAAGCGCTCGATGAGAGTCATCCTTTCTGTATCGGTTAATACACATTCGATGTTCGACGATGCGAGCACAGGGCGCGTTGGCTGCACTATTGGTACAAAATCCTTATTACGTTCGGCAAATACACGATCAAACGAAGTGCGACGATCGCTAACCGAACGCTGATAGCGATGGCCGCCGTTGCTATTATTTAGATTTTGCAAACTATCTACCGAAGCAATAGAATTACGTGCACTACCAGTGCCATCCGCTCCATTCGCCTTGGATTTGCGGTATTGGCGCGCATTCGCGAACGTAACCCCCCCACTTGGCGTTAGCGTTTTGTTGCACTTTTGACAAGGCACCATCAGTGCGGCGGTCAATAAATCACTACCACTTGGTGTTTTTTTATTGGATTGTTGTTGTTGATAACGTGCGCTTTTCTTCTGCCACTCATGAGAGTATACCGAATCGGTATCGGTCATATCAGCAATATCATCACGATAGTCATCGTCGTCGTCGGTGATGATGCTGGATGTGTTGGAATTTGATATACGACATTTGTTGCTTTTGTTATTATTGTTGTTCCTGCTGTGGTTATAATTATTGTAATGATGATTAGTGCTAAATATTATGCTGCTACAGTTGTCAACTCGCTTCCAACGGATTTTGTTGTTGCTGTTAGTGAAAACTTTGCTATTTTGGCTCTTGTTACCGTTATTGTTTTTGTTGTTCTGACTATTTCGACCAACAGCTTGCCCGGTGGCTTGTTGCTGATGTTTCTTAGCATTCTTGTTAAAGCGAGTATTATTATTGCTGTTGTTGCTTTGGTTTATTGTGTCCGTTGTCACTTTAAGCGGGAATTGCTGCTCTTGCGATATTGGTTTCGTCTGATTGCAGCTGTCATTTTGTTTTTTTGGGAAGCATGCATTTTCCTTACTATCGATACTGTCGCTTTTTCGCACCGATTTCGGTTTCGTATCTGTAGCGGAAATTACCGGTGTTTTTATCGTTTGTGTAGCAATTGTTTTGGTTGTTAGTGTATTATTAGCCGGCTCACTGTTTTTGTTGCTATTTTGCGTGCTGTTGCCATCATCGGTAATATTATTCTGTTTATAGGTATTGCTGTGATTTTTAACATTGGACTGCTTAGTATTGCTGTGATTTTTAACATTGGACTGCTTACTTTCAACGGCGATTTTATCGTCGTTTTTGTTGTTGTTGTCGGTCTTTTCCTGATTCTTAGGCTTGGTATTCTTTTTATCGTCAATATCTGGTTGTTGTTGTTCTTCCTGTCGTTGTTGTTGTTGTTGTTGTCTTTTTGAATGTTCGTTTTGTTGCTGTACTGGTTCCTGCTTTTCTTTTTGCTGGACGCTACCTATTGAACCCCATGTTGTTGTACCGGCCGCTACAGCAACACCAACCGTTTGCCGTTGTTGTTTTGATTTATTCGTTGTTGTTGCTTTTGTAGTCGTCGTTGAGGTTGTTGTCGCCAACGTTGCTTTCTTGTTGGTAATCACCATGTTGCTTCTGTCGTAGGCGTATTTAAAACTCACTCATGTGCAATGCACACACACACACACGCACTCACACTTATTTGTAGGAACACTGTTGTCGTTTTTATTATTATTTTAAATTACGCAAACAAAAATTCGCTTATCAGACTTTGTAAATTTCACTTTTTATTAACTTCGAATTTTCGAAAATAAATTCGAAATTTAAAAACTTCAATTTTGGCTTTCTTTAATTACCACGTGCGCTCTGTTTACTGTGCGAAAGCGCTACGAATTTTCGAAATCAGTTTCGAAAAGCCAACTTTAATTTTCTAATTGTTTTTCAGCACCTCGTGTATGCGCGTTTAACTCTCACTCCGTCTATTTTTCGACTGTGAAATTAAAAAAAAATAACGCAAAGTCTTCAGTGCGGCCGGCGTTTTACTGTGCTGTCGGTTACTTTTCACTATTCACTGCACACCTAGCTAGCTATATATGCATGTATTGTTGTTGCCTGACAAGCTCTTGTTGTTGTTAATACTGGTGAAACAGTTTCCAGTAGTTGTGAGCTTTGCCGCTTTTACGGACAAACGATTTTTTCGCTTGATGTTATGCCGTTAGTACTGACTGCGCAATTTGCCACTCTCCACCCGAAAGCTAAGTTGTTGTTAATTCCTTTCTCTACTTTACCTTCGTTGAATTCTTTTTTTAATTTCACTTCCTCTTTCACATTTGCCGTCTGCTCTTGCCAACTTCTCTGCTTGTCACACTTTTTTACCGCTCACTGGATCTTCTCTACAAACTCTCCAAACACATACAAACAATTGAGGTAGGAACGTCTCTTTGAATGCGAGCTTTTTTAAAAGTGCTTTATTGGTATTTTTTTATTTATATTTTTTTCTAATTTCTATACTTTTTAATTGTTTTTTTTTTTTTTACCAAGTTATTTGTTGTGATGTTTTGTAATTGCTGCCTTTATAGCTCGATATACCTCGCGCTCATCTATTGGCTTTGGATATGTATGTATGTAGGCATGCACGTTTTTTGTTTGTTTAATATTTCACTGAACTGCTTGTTTTTGTTAGTTTGAAGTTATATTATATTGTTGTTGTTTTAATATTTGCACAACGCACTTGGCAGCCTGCCTTTCGATGCCGCAACGCAGTTGTATGTGTTTTGCTGCGTTTTCGCTGCTTTCTTCACACTAACTGTTTTAGCTTTGTTTGCGTTTGCCACCTTCACACTTGTTTCTGGCTCTTTTTGTCTCCTGAAACGTTATTTTTCCTGCAGAAAAAAAACAAAAAAGACATGTAAACTTCATTTTGTAACATAGTTCTTATTTGTACATATGTATGTAGGTACTAAGTGCATACTGCATAAGTATTTTTCTAGTTCATCACCAACAAAAATTGATTTCAAAATGAATATTTACAGAGTTTTTCTGTTTTCTTAGAATTTTTGTGTTTTAATTTTCACGTATTCTTGCATGTATCTGCATGACCGAGTTTAAATGCCGTTATGTTGGCATTGCTGCCACCGGTCGATTGACGTATGTAGACCCGAGTCTTTACAAAACCTCACGTGAGAAAGTCTAGCGAATTGCACGACCTTAATGAGCAATAAAAACACTTTAATTTTTATGAGAGGCCCACTGATCATCAGTATGCGAAAAATTACATTTGAGAACGATTACGATTGAGCATCGCCAAACAACTTCGAAATTGTGAAACATTTTTTTTTGTCAATTGTAGCCCCCATCTTGCTGTTAGATTTTTCGAAACCAAATCTTTATGCAAAAATTAAAATCACTGACCACCCATATGAAGCGCCTGTAGCCTCCAAAATTTTCGCCCTTTCACTCGCCTATTGTCCAATAACATACCGCGGCAACTTTTGTGGGTGGTTCTAATTGTTGGCGAAGTGTCGCAATAAAAATTTTCAAGCTTTTGTTTCATGTGCGTTAGTTATTCCATTTGTGCGAATATGCTCAAAAGTGTATTTTTAAAATGGTTGTCATGGGTTTCATCTTTTGAAAGATGCTTCTTGACAAGCAAAATACTTGGATTTTATTTAATTTTTAGAAACTTGTTGACCAATCTTCATATGAATACAAATAGGTGCGGTAAGTAAGCCTCTGAATTTATAAATGTACCAAATGATTATATAACCATTAGTCGACGATAATTCCAGAATTTGTTGACGTTAACTCAGCTGTCGCAAATATAAGTTAGGTTGGCTGGCAAATACATACATACATGGGTACGTACATATGTTTGTATTGTACCTGTAGGTGTAGGCATAACCTGAACTAGTGAAATAAATTTCTGATTCAGCAATTTCGTCAATTGTGAATGACGCAAATGTCGTTCGCAAAAAAATTGGCAAAAATCAACAAAATATTTGATTGACTTCAAACTTACACTTTATTATACTAAAATTTAATGAGCCAGAGCAGAAGTATTCTAAAGATTCGAATTAAAAAGTTGAATAAAAATTTTGGAAATTCGTTAAACTTGATACAAAACTTGGAACTTTGGCTTATAATATTTCTGTTCCACAAGAAATATGAATGATGTTCAGTCTGTGTGACAAGAAAAGAACCGGTTTTTTTTTCTTGTAACTTCAAGATATATTTCATTCTGCTTTTTGCTGCGTAATAGTCCCGCTCAAGGGCTACGACGCCAGTGCTAACTCAAAAAAATTTGTTGTAATGTGGAATCAGCAGTATAAAGTGCAGAAAAATCTTAATGTCTTTTCCGGGCGCGGCTTGAAGCGAGTGAAGACAAAAAATCAGGATAAAGTGATCATCCAACTTTTTAAGCGGGATCCTTCTTTGTGACTACGCCAAGCACGATCAGTTCTTGCTAAAAAGGGAATAGATGTGAGTATCAACACCATCGAACGTCGACTGAAGGAGGCGAACATATCCCACCGACCCACATCATCAAAACAACTGCTCTCAGAAAAACACATTTAGAAACAACAAAACAGGAAAATGGCGTCACAGTATTGGACTGTGTGGGGAACTATGAAAACACATCTTGTCGGAAAGCCAGTCCATGATTGAAAGCAACTCGTACGTCAAGTTCGCAAAATCTAGTCCTGTTTGTCGACGAGCTATGCAGAAAAGCTGGTTCAAAGCATGAAGAAGATGCCAGGCTGTACTCGACAACGATGAAGAGTACACGGCTTATTGAGTAACTGTGACTCGTAGTATTCTACATACTGTCATATATTATAAACATTTTTTAAATAAATACATATATATCTTTTATACTTCATAAATAATTGCGGTCTCTCTTTTCTGACAAAACTGTTTGTATATGAATAAAATGTTACGAACGGTTATTTACTATTTTCGCTTTAAGAGATAGGTGGCAACGTCAATAACAAATAATTTTAATTAAAGCTTTGTTCATTCTTTTCAACATATTTATTATATACCCATACCATACCATAAAGTCTAATTAAATTATGCTATTTATTTAAATTTTTCTTTCCAATTAGACGACAATGCCATTTAAAAATATTATTGGCTTAAGTTATCTATTTCTTCACATTGTCATATATTTATATATACGAGTATATACGTATGTATAGAGTTTTTTGCATTTAATATAATAGATAATTCTAATAAACTTTTAATTTCCAAAAACAAAAATAGGTGGCAACACCAGCTGGCGCGTACACTTCTGTTAGGTGTTTGGCCGAGCTCCTCCTCCTATTTGTGGTGTGCGTCTTGATGTTGTTCCACAAATGTTCCACACTGTATTACTTATGTTAATTTTTTAATAAACTAGAATACTTTTTTTCACTCAAGGTTGTAAGGCTATTCCTGTTTTGTTCCTCCAATTTAGGGCTTGTTGTGTAAAGGGATGCTGATGTGATGATCTGACTAGCTACTTTGGATTTTCTCACGCCACAGAATTGTTCTGACAAATAAATTCACTAGTCAGATATAGCTGATGTTGCTTAATGGACGGCACTAGTTGGTCTTGAACAATTTTGTAACTACTTTTGATCGCTACAGTTCGCGCAAAATGGTCCATGGGGCCCTCGGCTATAGTATATAATACAACGCTAGATGGTCTGACTTTCGGGAAACTACACTCTTTTCCCGACACAATTATTCATGTATCATTTATTACCATATCTTCCACAGTTTAGGCTTCGAACGTTCGGTAGATTATCCGCGTCTAGCCAAATGAACTTGTTTTCGTTCGACTACATGACTTTCCTACAGTTTTCTATAATCCATTTTAATAATGGTTTTTTTGCCGATCATCAGCCGAACGTACAGCATTCGGTATGATTTACCTAGGTACCAGCCGACGTTGCGTCCGCCTTACCCTACGGTGCTCAAAAGCACAGCGGATAAAATCAATGCGCTGATCAGCGTCCCACAAATCTAAAAGTATTTACGGCACCAATTCGTAGTGTGGAATGGATACACCAACCGTCTAATGGCGCTCGAGGCCTATCTAAGCCTCTGTCGTCGTCATCCGTACAATCCACATTCCCTAAGCCTTCAGTACAAAGCCGATGTACACTGCATTCACTTCTCAACGCCATTGCTTTTTTGAATCGGTCCTTCAAACTTATTCTCCTGTTTATGTGTTGGTTGGTTTTGAGCGATCTACCAGAACATTTTGTCTTAGCAAATTAGCCTCTCAAGAGCAATTGCGTCTTGCCTTAAAATATTATGGGAAATTCAGAAGCTCTGCCAGTGATGCAGTTTTTATAATCACCATTGTGTATGAGTATTTATAGAAACCCACCCATAAGTTCAAAAATGTATAAGATTCATAAATAAAATTCAAATAAAAGGTGATTCCCTTGTTGCGGTCAACAGCAACGTTACAAGCGAGTCTTAACTGCTGACGCATTATGAATATTCAAATATACATATGTATGTATACAAATAAATACATATGTATCTACATACATACATACATACTTACAATTAGTAAGCAATAAAATTTGTTTACAAAGTGACAAAAAAACGTTTCGTTTCGAAATCAAATGTTTTATACTTTTTTCCTAGAAGTGAGAGTGAGAAGAAACTGAGCACATTTACGGTCATTGTTTTGCGTCGCCCAAGTGTAGGTACAAAATGTCTGTACACGTTCCAGACATTATTTCAACGGGAAACTCCTATTATCAAGTAAAAATTAATTAGAATAAAATTTTCTTAGAACTCATATGCAAATTCCTTAAGGTTGCCAAATAGTTTTGAAAAAAAAATGCAATAGTTTTTGGAAAAAACTTGTGAAACCCGTTTAAGGACGCAATTATAATAGGTTACGGTGGTGTAAAATTTGCAATTGAAATTAATAAATAATATTGATGAAAAAGTTGGGTCATATAAAAAACATTTATCTGTATTCTTTTATATGATTTTATATGGATTTTGTTAGACAAAGAACAATACTTTGATAAAAAAATAATGAGGAATCACGAAAAAATAGTCAAAATGTTGATGCGCTATTGTTTTGTTAAAAAGTTATTCAAGAACAAAATTGGATGATTAATTTTGCGCCACCTTGTATAAAGACGAATAAGCAATCAACTGATGTGTTAATGAATTTCGTTAAGATATCCTTTACAACATTATCAGACCTGCCCTCGGTAACTCGTTAAAATTTTATTCGGTAAATCCGAAATTATACAAAAACAAAATACACGACAGAAGATAACGAATGACGAATACAGCTTCAAAGAGCTCGGTGTGAAAACCCCTAATATTGAAAGCAAAATATTTTTTTGCTTGTCAAAGCACCTTTCATTTCATCAACATTTTACGAGTTGCAAATATATTTTCTAATACTGGAAGCAAAATTGATGAAATAGATTTGCTTTGCACATTTCACTGACATTTATGGCGTTTAAATAGAACAAGTAAGGAAAGCCAAACTCGGTTCGGATTTAGCTTTATATGTATGCACGCGCACATTTTAGTAAAATTTAATTCTGACTGGCTGTTAATTTTTGGAATCAAACAAACTCAGAACAGATAGGAGTTATAGCTTACAACTTATAACATTAGAGGGGCGGACGAACGGAAATTTAATCCATATACATAAAGAGGGCGGCCGCCGTAGCCGAATGGGTTGGTGTGTGACTACCAATCGGAATTCAGAGAGGAGGTAGGCTCGAATCTCGGTGAAACACCAAAAATTAAGAAAAAGTTTTTTCTTATAGTGGTCGCCCCTCGGCAGGCAACGGCAAACCTCCGAGTGTATTTCTGCTTATAAAAAATATCTGCCATTCGAAGTCGGCTTGAAACTGTAGGTCCCTCCATTTGTGGAACAACATCAAGACGCACACCATAAATAGGAGGAGGAGCTCGGTCAAACACCCAAAAAGGGTGTACACCAATTATTATTAGGCCGGGTCGATTTGTGGGGAGGCAAAAAAATCGCCCATTGCTCTGTGAAAATCATATTCTAGGGATCAAAATAAGAAACTTTGCCGAAAGAACCATACCTCTAAAACGAATTCTGACGTCCCCCAATTTGGGTCGAACTTTTTAGTTTCTTTTCTCATGTAAAGGCCAAAAATGGTGATATTTTGAAATGATTGTATGGGGAACCCCCCAGGGGAGTTCCAGGGGGTGTGCCACTGGCATGGATGGATCGGCCGTCCAAAGTTAGTGGGGGGTCGGTCATACATTTGGACTCGATTGGAGCACTTTAAATGGGTCAAAGTGGGATTTTTCGTTCGACTCAAATTGGGGGACATCAGAATTCGTTTTAGAGGTATGGTTCCTTCGGCAAAGTTTCTTATTTTGATCCCTAGAACACGATTTTCACAGAGCAATGAGCGATTTTTAAATCGACCCGCCCTAATATATATATACAAAGAGGGCGTGATTTTATCCAATCTCGAAAATATATCGAATCTAATGAAGTGGGGAGCCATTCGTATTCCAATTTCTCCCTCCTACTTTTCATAACTGCTCTAGACATAGTTCTGGAAACTTTCAACAGATGTGAAATATACTGGAAGATAAATCAAAAACTAGGTGACCCGTAAAATGCTGACGACATTCTTTTAGTTAGTAATTGCTTTAACGAAATGCCTGAAAGACTTTGAAACATGTCAAACGACTGTTTAAAGCTTGGCACAAATACATAAGTCCAAGTCTTTGCGAATCAATGTAAGCAACAGCACACAATTCGCATTAGATGGAGAAATAGTAGAAGATATAAATGAATTTGAGTATTTCGGCAGCATCCTCACCCCTGACGGTGGTACAGCGTTGGACATTCAGCAAAGGATCGACAAAGCGAACAATACATTGGCTGGGCTATCACTGGGTGTGTGGCCGAATAAAGCGTTTAAAAAAATAACGAAAATTAGAATATTTTATGCCTGCGTAAAATCGGTCCAAATCTACGGCAAGGAAACCTGGCGTTTAAAGCAAGATTCCATCATAAAACTACAGTCTTTTGTAAATAGATAATTGCGTCGTATTATCGGTATCTGGTGGCCGCGAACCATCTCTAACCAACGACTATGGAATTGACTAAGCAAAAGCCAATTGAACAGGAGAGCATACGCAGAAAATACAAATGGATTGAACACACACTGAGAAAGAATCCTGACGAAGTTGTTTTTTTTTTTTGTATTCATTTTTATTGTAACTAGTTAACAAAAATAAACTAACGAACAATTTTCTTCGGTTTTTGTATAATACAATTAATATGATGGTGCTTTGCACAAAACTTGCAAAGAGTTGATTACTGCACGAGGTGGTGCGGCTTTTTGCGTTTCAGCCTTACATACCATTTATGTTGGTCAGTGAGGGCTGAGGCTTCGCTGTTGACATGATGAGATAGCCTATTTATATAAGATAGGACATTTTTTTTTTAATTACGACGGCAACTGGTTCTATGCCGAGATCGCGTTCGAGATCGCTGATGCGTACATGCCAGGGCGCGTTGGTAGCGCATCGCAAAATTTTATTCTGGAACCCCTGGATTTGAAGTATGTTGCTGGAGCTTGAGCAACCCCATAGTTGTATCCCATACGTCCAAATTGATTTTAGTATTTGCTTTTAGAGAAGTACTTTATTGTACTTAGATAAAGCAGATCTTTTACCCATAAGCCAATACATGTTTCTGAATTTAATATCTAGTTCTTCTCTTTTCTTCTTTACGTGAGAACTCCATCTCAGTTTAGTGTCAAGAGTCATACCCAGGTATTTAGCCGTGTTATGATACGGGACTTGCACTCCATTTATATATAGTGGAAGATGTCTTATTTTATTGTACGTAAAATCAATATGAACGGATTTGGTTTCATTTAGTTTTATACGCCAAGTAACTGTCCACTCATATATTCTGTTTAGATGTTTTTGAAGGTTTGCAGTTGACTCAATTTGTGTATTTCCAACTGACAAGATAGCGGTGTCGTCTGCAAACGTTGCTATGACGCAGTTCTGATTGGTAGGCAAATCGGATGTGAAAACTAGATAAAGGATGGGCCCCAGAACGCTACCCTGTGGGACACCAGCTTTAATTTGTTTCAGGTTAGAATACGTGTCGTCGTATTTAATTCGAAAGAATCGATCGGATAGATAGGATTTTAAAATGTTATCTGTCATGTCCAACCGACTGTCGCAGTTCCTCCAGTTGGACTGATGACAGGTTACTTTCTATGGGCAAAGCACATTTAATAGGTGGGCATCTCAAACAGTGCACTCTGCCTAGCTTGTGGAGAGGAGGATTAGACGGCGGACCACTTTTTGTGCGTCTGCCCGGCCTTCGCTCGAATCAGGCTTGGCACCACAAGATCTACTCAGAGTTCTTCGGAGGTCGAGTAGATTTAAAGAAAATTAAAGAGGGAACCCGAGTGCAGTACAATGGACTTAATTGCGTCTGAGCGCAAGAACAAAAGTTCTTAGTTACGATTTTGACTGTAATTTTGGACCATGTTAATAATAATAATAATTTTTATGACAGAAATACACTCGGGCGTTTGCTATTGCCTGCCGAGGGCCGAACGCTATTAAAAAAAATACTTTCTTTGTTTCATGCATTTTCGTATATATTTTTCTACATCTGTCTCAATTCCGTAACGCTGTTATATGCCACCGTTAGGTGAACAAAATTTAAATACCCTGGGGCACAAGTGCGTGGGTATAAGAATAGCAACACCAAATATCAACACCAAACAACTTAACTTGCCGGCGCTTTGGTAATGAAATTTTGCTGTTAATATTATTTTTCACGTGCCGATCTGTCTGTCGTCCGACGTATGTATGTATATACATATGCATTTACATACTCACTTATACCAAGTAGGTATAGTATGTATGCGAATATGTTTGCACGAATGTGGATTACAATGAGGCAATTTGCCGGCTGGCGAAAACAGGTCTGACTAAAATGCAGGGCCGAGGCGGTTGATTGCACATAATTCAGCAGTGAATGTACATACCGACATGTACATTTACGAATGTGTTTACGAAAGGGAAGCTACATACGTACAATACAAAAATATAGTTTAAAAATAAGTAATAATTATATTATTACTCATATGTATGTGTATACCACAGTGTATTCTATCATATATATATCTATAGATGCTCTAATACACCTATGCATGTGTATGTACATTATACATATTATCAGTTGTTTGCATAATGAAAAGTGACATTATGAAGTGTCTTTTTTATAGAAAACAAATCGCGTAAAAAATTATATAGGTACGTTTTCAAACATTTGCATTTTGTGTACATTAGTGCTTCAAAATTCAAATTAAGCCCCTTAAAAAACTTTTGAAGAGTTGAATTTTAAAGGGACTATGTAAAAATGTTTTAAAATTTTATGAACGAAATCTAAATATTGAGATTTTTAATGATATTTGCGACTTTTTTCACAAGATGGGTTTAAGGAAATCTTGACTAACTCAACCAAATCTTGTACTTCTAGACTTAGAGGCATAATTTTTATAGTATAAAAAGGTTATTAAAAAAACCGTATTTGATCTAATAATCCAAGGTTCTTTTTGACAATTCAAGAGAAGTCTATACTTTGCGCGAAAATAAACATGCCTCAAAATGTTGTTCTATCTAACGGTATTTTTTTTTTTTTTGTTGAGTGAGATAGTGTTCAAAACGCCTTCGCACTTACAGCGACCGTCATCTACTGCGTCGTGTGGTGTGGCCACTAAATGATCCCTCTTCTCCTTCTAGGGAGACACACTTCTCGTAACTGTTTTCTTATTACTTCGGGAGGGCCCAGAACGACATCCATGCAGGACCAATTATATTCACCCACGTCTGGATCCACCTTATTTGTAGTCAGCTTTCATGCTATAGGCTCGTCTTCTTGTGTCTCTATCTGTGCGGCTTGGCTTTGTTACAATGGTGTCGAGGTCAAACTTTTTTTCCGTAGTACTTTCTCGATGTATTGCTTTACCGCGATCTAAGTCGGTTCGGTATTTCCCAGCAGTAAAACTTCAGCAGCTGTAATATTGCCCTTGATTTATTGGTTCACTTTGGTGTTTGGTCGAAAACGTCTTAATACTAATCAAATGTGAAAGCAGAAGGTTTTGTCAGATCGCGGAAAAGGACAAATCGATTTCTTGACCCCAAACGTTTTCGATCTTAACGTGAAACAAAGTGTCTCTTTTGGTAAGAACTACAGAAGTAGGACTGCGATGGCTTTAACACCGAAACGAATCCGCAAAATCCTTAAGATTGATTTAAATTCTGCGCTTTTAACAGCAAAAATTAAAGAAATGGCAAATGTTGCATCCAGCAAGAGCTATTCCAAAAGTGCTACATCTGCAGCAAGGAACCTCGATTTTCCAAGGAACTACATGGCTTGCAGTTCTGTTACAAAAAATAATCCGGAAGGGGATGACTTCCTCGTAAGGTTTATATGAAAGGGCAACAATTTGAAGACAAAAATGCTTTAATTCGGCCTAGTCTGAAATCCATTCAACAACGCATTTACGAAGTAATTTACAAACAAATTGGCATCCCAAACTGTTAAGTTTTAAATAATAAATGTAAAAAAAAGAAAAAAATAAACAAAAAAAACTTCTTATATTTATTATTATTTTTTCTTATTTGATTAGTGCCTCTATTCAAGTGCACAAATAAATGAAGCACAGTATTACAGCTGGGAAATAGGGAAATACCGATAGATGGAATATTCTTTTGATGCATGTTTATTTTCGCGGAAAATACAGTCTTCACTTGAATAATCAAAAAACCTTGGACTACTAAAGGGTATTCCAGTAGCAGGTGTTATTTAGATTAGATTAGAGATGATTTACGATTTTTTATGGCCGGAATTGGATGGTATTGATCTGGACAACGTTTATTTTCAACAAGACGGCGCTACGTGCCACACAAGCAACGAAACCATTCATATTTTACGAGAAAAGTTTCCGGACCGTGTTATCTCTCGAAGAGGTGATCACAAATGGCCACCGAGATCTTGTAGTTTAAAACTTGTGACTTTTTTCTTTGGGGCCATGTGAAAGAGAAAGTATACGCCAACAGCCCAGGGTCGATTCAAGACCTCAAAGATGGAATTCGTGAGGCTATCGAGGACATAGGGCAGCCACTTTGCAATTTGGTTATGGAAAATTTTTGAAAAGGATATTGTCCTGTAAGCGTGGTCGTGGTGGTCACTTGCCTGATGTTATTTTCCACTATTAACGGCATACCTTCCTCTTTATAATGAAATAAACACCCGATCATTTATATTTGAAAAAAAGCAATTTTTTTTTAATATCAAAATAACACCTCTTATTGGAAAACCCTTTAGATCAAATACGGTTGCTTCAATAATCATTTTCTTGCCTATCAATAATTGCCTCAAATTAAATTTACATCACAACTTATTTTTTTTGCAAATTTCAATACACATCGTTTGGCGTGTGTCATCAAAAGCCAGTGTTCAGTGATAGGACCCAGCACAGCACGAGTGGAGGAACGGTCCAGAGGGACAAGTGATTTAGATAATTTAACCGTAACCAGATCAGTCTTTTTATCCAGCACGTTAGTTCTCTTGCCCATCTGCTATTTTCTTGCTCAATGAAAGGCGATCGAAGCAGGCGATCGAAAGGCGAATGAGCAGAGTTTACTGACTGCAGCAGGGCACCCTTTCTTGTTTCGCTGGGATCGCCCTGTGCCTGAGAACTCATACTGAATTCTTAATGTACTTCAGAATCAGCTCATGCACTCCCCAACAAACGAATATATTCCATAACCAACAAAAACCTGTTTATACACAACGAAATATAATAAAATAGTATTTGCTTTCGCAAACACATCTGGTTTTTGTATTTGTTTATATGCGGTAATACTTTTATTGTGGCACCAGGGTACGTTTACAAGTCACGTTTACAAATGCTTTGCCGCAACGGACCCATAGTGACAGCCCTATTACTTAAGAAGCCTTGCGGAGACATCACTGATAGACACAAGAGCATTGCCAAAGTTTCGAGATTTCAGCCTAGGATGTACAGAATACAAAGGTGTACGTAAGGCTTTTTCGCTCTCACTAATTGCACAGGTGTGACGTTACACACACACACCGCAATCCTGTCAAACTCACACATAGCAATTTATTCTGTTATTTGCGTAATATCGCTTTCTTCTTGCATTCTTGTTCGCGTGTTCACATTTTCACATCAGTGTGACGTCACGCGAAAATTTTTCCTCTCGCATGCGCGCAACCTTGTATTCCATAATTCTTCATTTCAACTCGCATGAACTTCATAACATCGTGCCAGATCTACTTTTGGTTGTTGTTGTAACAGAATAAAATTCCTGGTCAATGTTTGGGGAATGCTGCAAGAGAGACACTCTTTGGGGGGGTATAATTCCGGATCGTAATGGACTGTCGTGTGAACGACATTAAAAGGATAATGATCTACTCTTGGCCTATCTGTATCGGGATTTTAACGTGCAGTGCTTAAATAAACTGTATTTGGAACACTCTGTGGGGAGTCCACGACTTTCCTATCCTTGTATAGCGTAAACGGAGCGTTGCAGCTTTTAAGTAATGTTCCAGCAAAAATGTTATATTACAAAACTAACACATACATATATACTAGGTTGTTCAATAAGTTTTGTGGCTCGATATTATTCAGTAAAGGCTCCCTGAACATCAATACACTTGTTCCAGCGAGATTCCAATTTATGAATTCTATTCATTTGTTTAGATCTGGAAACAGTGGACGTCGCTAGGGGCCACCTGATTTGGCCCACCGGTTGATGCTCCAACAATTCAAAGTTTAATTCATGGATTTTAGCAATTTTCAAAATGATCTTGTGACAAGGTGTATTGTCCTGATGAAAAATTTTTTTTTTTTTTTCTTTTACAAACTTGGTATTTTTTCACGAATTTTTTCCTTCATCTTGTCTAAAAGCTTACAATAATATTCATTTTAAAATTTATTGTTGTACCAGTTTACAAGTAATCCACAAACAAAATTCCTTTCGCATCCCAAAAAAACTGATGCTAAAACCTTCTTGGCCGATTTCTTCTTCTTGGCTCGTTTCAAACCGAACAACCAGATTCACTCCACTGTATAGCCTTTTTGTTTTTGGATCATGGTAATAGACCCAAGTCCCATCCATAGTGATGAATCGACCCACAAAATCCACTTTATCCTTTTCAAAACGCCTGAAATGTTGCTGAGGAAGTCGCCTGCGAATGTGTGCTTTCTTCCATTGTTAGCGAATGCGGCATCTATTGTGCACACAGATTTCTGAAACCCAATATTTCAGTCAAAATATTGCGTACGATGCCCAATGAGATACCTAGGGCTTCTACTAAATCTTTTTCAGTCACTCAAGCATTTTCCAATACGATATCCTGTATTTTTTCTACGATTTCTGGTGTTGTTGCTGTTTTCGCACGTCCTTGACGTGGATCGTCTTCAGGACTTGTACGACCGCGTTTAAATTCTTCCACCCATTCTTCTACTGCATTAAAGCGAAAAGTCGTTATACACTTTCAACATTCGTTCATACATTTTGCTTTGAAATGAAGTAAAGCAAACAGGTGCATAATACTGCTTGTGTTATTACTCGTATCTTTCTTTCTTCACTAATAATAGTCATCTATGTTGTTGTTGTTGTCTGTGTGGCTATGCTTCCTGAACTGGGGGGCACTTAATTAGCGTCTGGCGGCGTTTGAATACCATCATCCTCTGCTGTTTTGGTGACGCAGTTTTCAAGAAAGGCTATATCCAATAACCACTCGCTTGGGTCTAGAAGGGGAACCTATAATTTTTTCAATGTCAATGAGGAATAGTTCGCCGAAAGCTCGTAGTCTTATTTGCAAAGATTGTGAAAAGGAGTTTCCTTCTCCCCCACTCCTCCACAACTACAGCATTTGTTGTTGTGTAGTATGTTTAGCCTCGCCGTGTGCTCCCCTACCTTCCAGTGTCCTGTGAGAACCGTTGCTAGTTTTGAAATGCAAGTTGACTATTCACTCTTTTATCATCATTTATAGTTACTATTATTTCTTTCAATTCTCAATTGTTTGTTGTTGTTTTTTTTTATATATACATACATACTTATGTATGTGTCTATCAAATTTTTGTTATCTTATCAACTCTTGTCCGCGCTACTATTACTTTCATGACAAAACTTTACACAAACAATTCGAGATGACGCAAACTGGCGGATGTTTTCAAAACAATGGCATAATGAAAATCAGCCTATTTACCGTTACATATACTCGTACTATATAATTAGAGCTCTGATGGATGATTTCATGCATTATTTTCAAAAGGTGCCTCTAAATCAATTAAGCACACTTTCGTATTCATGTGAATGTATCACGTTGGTAGTGATAACTCGTGCATACATTCGTACATACAAGGGCGCGATAGCGGCTGATAACAACTAGAGTTTTGATTTTCCTCTGTGAACAGTAAAACGTGACCTTTCATGTTAATTCATTTTAATTAACTTCTCAAAAAATTTGCTCACTTCATTTTGTAAGCCGCTTTTAAGTTGTTCGAAATCTATTTGTTCTCATAATTTTAATATAGAAGCTTTGTTTAAAAAGACTGAACTAAATGTTTCCTTGTTTCAATGTCAAACCAAAAAGACTGGAGGAGTAAGGTATTTCTTTTGTTGACTCTTAGGCACTTGAGAATGGAAGGAAGTAGTAAATTAAGGTGATTTAAATGATTAGTTCACTCGACAAACGAAAATATTCACAGGCGTTAAAAAGTACTTAAGGGGTCGCAGTGGTCAAGAATTTTCAAACAATCGATTTTTTTTTTATATAGGGTGGGCCATGTAAAATTTGCTTTTTGAATCGGCTATAAAAAAAAACTAATCAATATTTTTTCAAACGTTTTTTTTTTATTTTGAAGATTGAACATTGTCATTTATGAATGAAAAATAATATCGTTCAAATGACTGCTACGACTGGCTGTACAGTAGGCCATTCGATCAATCCAATTTTTAAGCACATTTTCGATTGTTTGGGCTCCAATTTCATGAATGGCAACTTCGATTTCGTGTTTTAAAGCATCAATCGTCTCTGGATGGTTCGCATAGCATTTGTTCTTAACGGCTTCCCACAAAAAATAGTCCAACGGACTTAAATCACAGCTCCGAGGCGGCCAATTGATATCGGAATTCAAAAAGGGTAGCCAAAAGTTCGAGTGTAACTTTGGCAGTGTGACAAGTTGCACCGTCCTGTTGAAACCAAATGTCGTCCATGTCATCCTCTTCCATTTTTGGAAACAAAAACTTGTTGAGCATGTCACGGTAACGCTCGCCATTTACTGTAACCGTGGAAGAAGAAGAAGAAGACCTACCACTTTGGAAATAGGTTTTCAATATTTCCCAATTTTCAAGCGTATAGCGTCCCATTTCGTAAATGTCAAACCTTTAAGTAAATTATGAACACATTTGACATGTCATTTGTGTTACCATTCTCAAAAAAAATAGGTGGTTCAAAAAGCAAACGCTATATGGCCCACTCTGTATTTCGAAAGTATAGGCTTTTCAAATTTTCGGAAGGATATTCCCAGTATTTTCGATTCTACAGCCGTTTTAGCAAGTAGAGCCAGATTCGTCACGCGGCGCAAAGATCGCATTTAAATGGTCAAAACTTTAAACACAATTATCTCAAAACTACTTTTTTCGGCCTGGTGTTGTCAAAAAAAAAAACTATTGAGCCAAATCGTCTGAAATTTTAATATGTTGTTCACAACTTCAATCACCCGTACGAGAATCATATTATTATTTCAATTATTTCGTATTTTTTTGATTAAGAAACTGAAAAAAAACCCCGAGTTTTAGAGTGTCAAATTCAAACCGCGCCATTTTGTCAAATTTATTTTTATTCTAGTACGGAACATAGCTTCAGTCATACTGATTAATCATTTGTTCGGTTTTTGTGTGTCAGATAAATAGAAGAGCCAAAATGGACAACACGGTCTAGGGCCAATTTTTCGCCATTTTTTAAATTATTAATATAAAAACAAAAATTATTTTTGTATGTAAAAGAAGTTAAATAAAAAGTCTAAAAAATTTAAATATCGTTTCTCATTTTTTTTTATTTAAAAAAAAAATCCTGAAAATACACTCAATTTTCGAGCTCTAGACCACCGGGATTCCTTAAGTTCAGTTTCAATATTTTAAAGACACGGTCTAAAATATAGTTTTTTAAAAAAAGGAATAAAAAAATATGTCATACTTTAATTTTTGGTTTATTTTGTTTTTAATTTTTTTTTAAACAAAAATCGAATAACTCGAAGTTTCCAACTTTGTACAAAATTAAAAAAAAAAAAACAAAAAATATTCATCCAAAATTTTAATATTTTTAGTGAGGATTTTCAGAAAAATTCTGGGTATAGAGTTTTGTAGCCCATTTTATTGTTGGTATAATTATGTGTTTTTTTTTTCGAGCTCTAGACCACCGGGACCCCTTAAGAACGATACTCAGTTCTCTCCATCTGAGACTTTTCTCACTAAAATCACTTAAATGCTTCGCATATCAGGTTTTATTCTATAAATTTAAAAGTTTTCAATCTGTTCAATTATTATTACATTTTTTACTTCATGTACAAAAGTTAATGCAATGCAAAATTTCTTCGAGAAAAGTACTTAAGATCGAAGCAAAACAATAGTCAAATAATAAAAAATGCAGGCGAAAGAGAAAAATATTCATTGGCCCTTTCCGATTGTATTAAATTTGGGCATGTGTGTTGTACTGGTCATGTAAGATTATGAAGGATAAACCACATTTATTCTTCTTCTTCTTAGCTTCACAGTCCGTGGTGGACCATCGATTCATCAACAATTTTTCTCCACTTTATTGTATCTAGTTGCGTACGTTCATTTCCTTAAGATCATCTAACCATCTCTTTCATGGGCGCCCTCTCTTTCTTCCTCCAATTGGTGTTAGAGTAAAAGCTTTCCTAGCATTTCGCTATTTCGCATGGGGATACGTGCTAGTCCATCTAATCCGTTGGGGTTTGACAAAACGTATTACAGTTTGTCTTTGAAGAATATCTTTGATTTCATTGTTATAGCGAATGCGGTAGGTATCGTCTATTTTTATGACGCGCCGTTCGAAGCACAGCAACCAATGAATATCATTTGTTTTCAGCGTCCATATTTCTGCGCCATATGTAAGGACGGGTCGTATTAGTGTTTTGTGCATTCATATTTTCTCTGCTCTGGACAACATTTATTAAATCTATAAATAAATACTGCATACAATTATATTAGTATGGTTCGTTGCTGTGGTGGCTGAGAGCAGGCATACAATCGCAAAGGGTTAATATTTTGTTGAAAATCAGTTTTTCTTTATTAATGCTACCCAGCGCCTTTGCATTGGCATTCTTAAACCTCTACTACGTTCAACAGGAATCGATTCCCATACTGCCTGGCCTTTTCAAACAACTGATCCGAATTTGTGATATTCTGCATATTGAATGCATTTTTTACGTCGTTCTAAAGATGGTCTTTGGGATTTAAGTCGGCATTCGAAGATGCCCAATCCAGAACAGTGATCAAGTTGTCTACGAAACCAGTTTTTTTGGTACACGAGAAGTGTACTTCGGATCATTGTCTTGTTAAAATTTCCAAATCACCGGTAAATTCTCTTCGCATAAGGTAGCATTACATTTTGAAGTATGTATCTGATCGCCCTTGACCGCATCCATATTACCTTCAATACGATGAATGGGCCCGACACCATTTAACGAAAAACAGCCCCACCCCATTATTGAACCTCCTCGGTGCTTTATGGTTGGTGAGATGAGCTTGGGGCCGAATGCTGCACGTCTCGGCCGGCGCACGTGCTTCCTACCATCTAGACCAATTCTTCATTTCCATTGCATCGCTAAAAAAAATATAACGCCACTGATTTTGAGTTTTCGTTGCGATGCTGTTACCAATAGCTTCTTCCGTGCCGGTCGACCGTCAAGCCCTGCTTCTGCCAATCAAAGCGCAGCAGTTATTTTCGTTATTGGCCTTTCTAGGAGAATTACCGATCATCCTATCAATCTGGTTAGTAGTCTTTCGCGCTTTCTTTTTTCTGGGAAGTTTTCTGCTGTTTAATACTCTGAAAAATATTTCAAAGCACTAAAAACAATAATTTTGGAGACGTTTAATTGTGCTGAAATAGCACTGTAGGATAACTCGTTTTTTTGCGCTTCTTTGCTTGCTTTTCGAAGAGCCGGGGTGCAACTTTTCCGACATTAATAAATCGTTTCAACTAAAGTCAAGTGCTGTAGGAATACTTCAGATACTTTATTTTTCACCTATTTTCCAGTTAGTCTCGATTTACACATGGAAACATTTGGAAGGGAAACATTTTGTTCGTGGGAGAAGGACGGACGGGGAAGAGAGAGAAGGTTTTTGAAACCTCAAAAGAGAATAGCATCCGCCGCATACTGAAAAATGATCTCAAAATCAAACCTTACAAGATCTAAAAGGTGCATGATCTCACACCAAAGCAGCAACAAGTCAGACTTGAGAGAGCGAAAGGAGTTACTTCGCTTGGCCGAAAGAGGTCAGTTTCCGAATATTCTGTTTTCTGACGAGAAAATTTTTCAAATTGAGCCATTCGTAAACTCCCAAAACGATAGGGTTTATTTGACCGACCGTTCATACTAGAATTTGAGTCAGCGATTGGCCACGAGGAGGCGGCACCCGCCACAAGTAATGGTTTGGGCCGCTGTAACCGCAGTTAGGTGCTCTCCAATCGTTTTCATCGACCGCCTAGCGTCAAGGTAAATGCGAAATATAATCGGGAAAGTATTCTGGGGGTTGTTTTGAAGCCGTGGGCAGACAAATAGAATGGCTAAAAAACAACGTTCAGGACTTCCTAAAGTCTACACAATGGCTCTCAAATTCACCAGACGCGAATCCGACGGATTATTCTCTTTGGGCCATTTTGGAGAGCAAGGTCCAAACTAAAAGATTCACCAATCTCAAGGCGCTAAAAAAGGAATTGTCCGCGAGTGGGCCAAAATACCTGCAAGTCACATTCGGGCAGCTTGCGATTCGTTTCTGGACCGCCTCAAGGCCATAGTCAAGGCAAAAGGTGGTCATATCGAGCAAAATTAAATTGATTCTTAATTTTGTATAATTTTCACAAATTTTTTACTTTAAAAGTAATTTTCCAAACTAAATTTATGGCCTTTTTAATTGGTTACACTTCGAGTGCCGCCGTATATTGCTAAAACCGTAAACATATCTTCGAGAAGAGTGTACCAACATAAAAAATAATAATAACCGAAAGTCGACTGTACGTAGCCCACGAAATTTGAAAATTCACCTTATTTTTTTAACACACCTCGTATCCCAGTTTCCAAATATGAAAAATGCCTCAACAGAATCAAATTTGGGTTGAATGAAGAGGCCATCAATGGCCGAAGGTTACATACTATTTTGATGATATCGAGAATTTTTAGTTAAAGTGGTTTGGGCTAAAGAATTAATTCAATTTCAGATACTTACAGACGCACCCTCGTAAATCGAAAACATGTAATAAATACTTACTTCTAAATAATAAAACCAATATATGTACATACATATACAAATGTACATAGATAACTATTGTACCTTCAAAACAATAAAATAAAGCTAAATAATCAATTTCAACACATTATTAAATTATGCCATTAAACTAAGCAGGTATGCTTTCCGTGCACTAAAGTTGACTAAACAAAATTTGTGTAGTTGTTTTGCAGGTGTGCTCAAACAATTAGGACTAATTAAACTTAATATATGTAGATGCAAAAAACTTCTGTTTACGAGTATGCATGGATACTCACCCACACATTTTTTTTTATTTTAATAAGTGCTCATTAACGGAAGGTTTTAACCGTTCGCTTTTTATGAAAACCGGTCAAAAGCTGGAGAGCTAGACAGTACACCGTAATACGTAGTTAAGCATTAATAAATTAAATTGGGTTAGAAAAATGTCATATAATGGCCACAGAATTTCATTACGGTGACGAGATATATAGTTCTTAGTTATCGGCACCACCCAAATTTACTTATATAAATATCTGGCCAAGAACTGTCACTCTAGTAGCATCCTCCACACATTTATTTTACAACAACAACAACGGTCCTTAGAAAGGTTTTCCATAGTCTAGCTTCTACATTTCCATAAACCATCCTGATCTCTTGGTGAACCCAAACAGTATTTTTAGCTACTTTGTGCCCACATTCGCACAGGAACTATTGAAGGCGCTATACTTCTTCAAATCACTGAAACACTACAAAGAAATTAGTGCAAGCGTAGCTATCGTTTCAGACAGTCAAGCAGCTTTCAAGGCCTTAGACTCCAACTCTATTTCATCCAAACTAGTTTCACAATATAGAGAGGAACTAGAACTGCTTGGTCATTGCCTTCAAATTACTCTGATATGGGTTCCCGGACACAGAAATGTAAAGGGCAATGAGAAAGCACACGAGCTAGCACGAAAAAGTTCGACACTAGTCATAACCGAGGCGGTTGCAGTCGCTACCCCAGTCAATACAATAAAAACATACATTGCGGGACACTACTATGCTTTAGCCGAAAGAAGTTGCAAGCAATTAACTCCATGTACTACATCAAGGAAAACATGGCCGTCGTACAACATCCAGAGGACGAATTACCTGTTAGGACAAACATTTCACGTTTTACTGCAACCCTTGCAGGTCACTGGAAGGTAGGCGATCATGTAGCCCGACTCAACGTTCCTTTTAATCCCATCTGCAGAAGCTGTCAGGCGGAGGGGATGAAAGAAAGTATTTGCCACTATTTATGCGAATGTCCAGGTTTAGCCAGCTTTGCTCATTCGGTGAACCTTTCCTACAGCAACCGAATAAAATTGCAGACATAGAGATAAAGAAGAATATGCTGCTATACTTGGATGTCACGAAATGGATCTGACTTAAAAAAAAAACAAGGACATCACACGAGAACAGTGGTAATGAAACGGTTCTAGTCGCTAATTAAGATTACTTAGTACAAATACTTAACCACCTCAACAGCAACAACATACTTCTTCCTACAGAAATTGTTCTGTGGAGGCTCAAATCTAGAGGTCATATGAAATAATTTATTGGCCCTCTAGTCTTTTCGTTAGAAGCTGTATGCGGGTTTTTGAGTGCCTCCATAAAATTCGCGTTCTTCGTTCATCGGAATTTGGTCAAAATAAACACAAAATTCTGCAGGTGTCCATATTAGTTCCATCCTCAACTTGTAGAAACAAGAAATCCAGCCGGCTTTCAATGCTTGAACTCGATTCTGCCCAACTGTTTACCTTTCGCACTCATTTGCTTCTTCATTTCCTGGAATATCACTAAGTCACGGCATCCATTACAAATTGACTTTGTGTTGTTAAAGAAGTTGTAGGCATCTTCGACATTCTTGAACGCATTCCGTGCTACTCGCACCGACTCAAGAGCTTTATACGCAGCCTGTCTGTCTACAAAGAAGATGAATTTTTAGAGAGCGAGGTCTACATTTCTACATAAATAGCTTTTTTCACAATGTCAATTGTAACACTGCAGTATTTTGAAAATGTGTAAGCTTCTTTCAATGAAAGATGGCCCTTGCTGCAGATAATTAAGAAAATAAAAATTAAATTTAACTAGAGTTAAGAAATGGTGTATCTAAAACTAGAGTGCCTTTGATATTTCGCATGTTTCGAGATGCATTGTTCAAAAACTGCGAAAGTAGTGTTTTTGTGAACACATCAACCACATCCGACTGGCATTGCACCTACAGATGATTACTTGTTTAGCACCGACATTGCGTGTAGCTTCCAAATGTTCAGGTGATCTTTTCGATATCGAAATAATTCAAGAGCAATCGGCTTGGAAAAACTATCCGAGTCTTCGATGAGAATTGTTCTTGAGTGACCATAAAATATCCTTTAAGTTTTTTATTTACATGAATTTTAACAATACTAAATTACGGCAGCCACGGTAGAAGAATAGGTTGGCGCGTGACTACCATTCGGGAGTGCGTAGATTCGAATCTCTGTGCATGAAACACCAAAGTGATATAAAAAGTGTTTTCTACTAGTTGGCGGCCGCCGTGGCCGAATGGGTTGGTGCGGGACTACCATTCGGAATTCAGAGAGAGAACGTCGGTTCGAATCTCGGTGAAAGATCAAAAATTAAAAAAAGTATTTTCTAATAGCGGTCGTCCCTCGGCAAGCAATGGCAAACCTCCGAGTGTATTTCTCCCCTGAAAACAGTTCTCATAAAAAATATTTGGCTTTTGGAGTCGGCTTAAAACAAGAGGTCCCTCCATTTGTGGAACAACATCAAGACGCACACCACAAATAAGAGGAGGAGCTCGGACAAGCACCTAACAGAAGTGTACTCGCCAATTATTTATTTATTAAGTTGCCCTTGGTAACCTAATTTAATATTGGAGTTTTATTTAGTATTTATTTAGAGGAAAGCAAAAATAATAATAAATACATACACTTGCCAGAAAAAGTATCCGTACACAAAGAAATGAAAGCAACATATTAAGAAATTTATTGTAAAAAAAATAAAGCATTTTAAACTTTTATGAGAAATCGTTAGTCAGTAATTTTTCTACAATTTTGAGTCGATGTGGTATGGAACGGACCAATTTAGAAGTATCCTCTTTGGTAATTTTGCTGTATTCATTATTTATTAGTTTTTAAGCATTTCCTTGGAGATTATGCTGTGCTGACGGATCCTGCGCTCCAGTAAATGCCACAAATGCTCAATGTGATTGAGGCCTGTGTATTGGGGCGGGGTGCGCAATTGGTGATTTGTGTTATACAGCAACCAGAGCTTAACATTATATGCCGAATGCTTGGGATCATTATCACGCTGAAACCAGAAACCATCACCAAATTCCAACTGTTGAACGTTTTGCTTCATGATAGTCTTTAAAATATTTAAATAAGAATATTGATCCATTGTTGACTCTATAAAAACAAGTTTGGCAACTCCTTGCGCCGTCAAACACCCCCAGACCATCACACCTTCCCCGCCATGCTTCACAGTTGGTACAAGATTTTCTTTTTCGAGCGCAGTACCGCTCTTACGCCACCCTAGTTTTCTTCCTTTAATGCCAAATATGCAATATTTGCTTTCATCCGAAAATAGAACACGTTCCCAAAATTGTGGAGGCTTATTAACATATTCCTTTGCAAAATCCATGCTATTTTTTCTGTTGATTTCGGATATGTACGGTTTTCTACGTGTTATGCGTCCACGATACCCATCTTTTTTAAATATTTTACGTACAGTATCGACATGTACATGTTAGGCGAAAGAATTTGAAATGTTTCTACATATTTGAGTTGCTGTAATTCGAGGATTATTTTTCACTTATTGCAATATGGTTCGTTTTTCACGTACGGTCAGTTTGCTAGGTCGACCAGAACGTGGCTATGACACAATTGAACAAGTTGTATTATATGTTTTTACGACATACTGTATAAAAGAGTGACTTCTTTCTATGATTTGCCCGATTTCGCGGAAAGATTTGCCTTCATTTCTAAGTTTCAGGATGATGTTTCTTTCGCCAACACTAATTCCCTTAGTTTCGGAGTTGATCGCTATTTCTTGTACACAAAATCTTTAAAATAACTCCAAAGTAATGTAGTCACAGCAAAATCAATTACAAACTAAAATAAAACCGTTATAGGGTATGAATATGCCACTGCATTCCTGTTTTCATGTTTACGGAAATATTTTCTGCTTCGTTGAAGTGAGGTTTTTTGTTTTTGTTTTGTAAAATTTAATTTTTAAAGATGTACTTAGGAAAATATTTATAGAAATTGTAGAAAAATTACTGGCTAAATATTTCTCATAAAAGTTTAAAATGTTTTTTTTTTTTACAATGAATTTCTTAATATGTTGCTTTCATTTCTTTGTGTACGGATACTTTTTCTGGCAAGTGTATGTATTTACTTTCATATCCTTACTTGTTTTTCTCAACTTCATGCATGCAAATACTACAAACTTTCTAGAATTAGTTACTCTCTCGCAAATTCTATAGCTTCACAACTTTGTGTCGCGCAACTTCTTTCACACCCATTTCGTTCACGTTTTACGCACTCATCTACACTTACATAAATGTGGAAATAAACAATGTGAAAAATATTCTCTTGCATGCCGGTTGTTTCATTCATTCTTTTATTTCCATTGCCACTGTCTAATCAGATCAACGGTGCTATGTCACTACATGCAGAGTAGGTCGGCCGGTCTGTCTGGCGGGCTATAAGCCTATCTATGGAAACACGTCTACGGACAAGCTACACTACTTTCATCAAACGTATCTGCCACTTTTGCGACACGAGTGCACTAGACACACAATCTACGTGTGTGTATAGGTGTAAAGACGGAAGAGAAAGAGAGTATGAATAAAAGACATATGCATGAATATATGTTTGTATAACACATTCTGTACAGTGACTTGCAAAAGCGATCATGGAAAATGAAACTGCGTATAGAGCCATGCGTTGTATACCCCGAAATTTTCCTCTTTGTGAATAAATATTTTAACATGGGCAATTTTAGGCAAACTATAATGTCTTAATTAATGAAACTTGGCCGAGCTATAAAGGAGTGGTTCAGGAACAATCTCTACAACTCCCAATTATTCGGGAAATAATAGTTTGGTAATTATTTGCCCTTAAAGTGCCCTCGGGAACTTTTCACTTAAAATATGCACTCACACGCGTGTTCTAACTTATTTTTATACTTGTATTCGAATTATTTTAATGAAAATTAAATGCAAATGAATTTACCCATATAATCACTTTCCAATTTTAAACGCGAATAAGAATTCATTGGGATGACAACGGTATAGTGTTGCCGGATGCCTAAAAATGAAAATAAAAATATGATCAAAAATGACGTATTTCAGTTCAGTGTTAATGATGGAGTTGGGGGTATTGTGCCTCCTTGCTACACACACGCATATGACGTTTTAATTTTGGGTCATCGCGGAAAGGAGTTCTTCGCAAAAATACTGTGGATTGCGTAGCCGGAGTTGGACTGATGTGGGATATTTTTTTGAAAGGAAACGAGTTTTTTTATAAAGACAACAAGAACCATCCTATTTGTTTTGCAGACATGATAATTGAATTTTTGTGGAGAAAATCTGTTCATAAAAGGCAGGAGGACCCGTTTGTAAAACTGATCGAAGCAATACAATATACTTATGAAACGTAATTTTTGGTTTTTAATAACTTTATTATTTTTTGTGATACCTTTAATATCATTGTTTTTAAGTTTCGATGAGTTAAATACGTGTATAACATAATCCAGACAATCGCACTGTTTTCATTCCAACTTTCCTCCTGCAACGCTTTATTTGTATATTTATATTTTCAAAAATGTTTCTCAATTTTAAATTACAGCAAAAATACTGCAGATTTATAATCAACCCTCCACTGAACATCTCTGCATACGAACTTCGTTTTTATTCCGGGGGTGAGGCAACACCAACTTTTCGCTAAATTACAGGGTGCGGTTTTCAGTTTTAACATGGGGTCTATCCGACCCTTTAAACCTTTTTTCAAAGCATGTTAAATTAAAGTGAATTTTTTCCCTTTTAACTTTAGAAGTTATGCTTAAAATTTTCTTTGAATTTTCAATCATATTGTAATCCCCAGGCTCCATGAAAACCCGTCCAAGTCATCATTGAGAAAATACAGAAGGTTGCGCATATCGCAGTACTCAGTGAATTTGAAAGCAATAGTTGTTTGATGTTTGTTTACGTTTTCTTGTTTATAAGCAACTCTTCTTTATGTTCCCCCCACGTTTGCAATAATGTGTTCTTACTTTTTTGACAGTTTCCTCTCAGACCTTACTCTCGAAATCCCACTGTCATCTACGCAATTTCGTCACTCTTAGAATCAAGTAAAAAGTAACATTGTATGTAACTATTTTCGTTTTATGAAAAACAAAAATTAATAATTGGCGCGTACACTTCTGTTAGGTGCTTGGCCGAACTCCTCCTCCTGTTTATGGTGTGCGTTTTGATGTTGTTCCACAAAAGGTTCCTTATTTAATACTTAGTACAATAAATAGCATCAACAGTAACATTCCAATTTTTTTACCCAACCTGAGTGCTTTGCTTCGCGATTACCGAGTTTTATTATGGTTAATTTGTCACTAATGTACAAGGTATCCATTTCCACTCCCGCAAAAAAAAGGGCAAATACAAATGTAGATACGGATCTTCCCTGCTAATACTCTCTGTAATTGAACCATACGAATAAATTCAGGAAACTCCTTGACTAAGCTCATGGTTCATTCTCAACAAGTTTTGAAAACAAAAACTTTATATTTTCCAGAAAAATCGTTTATATCTAATAAGGGAAGAAACCTGGATTGAGACTTCTCGTTTGTTAGCGGCAAATGCAGGTGCAATAATCGAGATCGCATATAAATTAAGAAAGATCCGACTTAGAGACATACACTCGTAAATTAAGTAAAATCTGAATCTTGAAAGTAGGTTGCGATCAATATTTCCGATACCAGGATTTATTGACACATAGAAGAAGAATAATTTTATATCACGAAAATTTTTATCGATATTATTATTATTGCATCAAATTAAATGCAGAAAAAAAATGCAATTTAAATTAGTTGAGTAAATTCAAATACGCTCTTGCCTTTTCGATAAAAGCGTAAAAAAAAATAGAGAAAAGGCTAGGCTTAACCAAGTTGCCCTGAAAAATGAATGTGCATTCCGAACTCAAAATTATGGTCGCACCCACCGTCTACGACTACCATAAATTCTATTAAAACCCTCTTTAACTTCAAAAACATCAACAAAAACTTGTTTATACACAACGAAAATAATAAATATTTGCTTTCGCAAGCACATCTGTTTTTTGTTTGTATGCGGCAAAACTTTCATTGTGACTCGGCGGTACGTGTTACATCGCACGTCAGTCAAATGCGTTGCCGCCACATACCCATTGTGACACGCCTATAAACAGTTGTTACAAACGATTGTTTCTATCAATCACAACTTTCTTGAGAGAAATAAAGCTAGGATATACCAAAAATCCACAAATCGGCATTGGAAATTACGAAAAAAAGTGACCATATAGCACATGGATATTGGTAGTTCGCGCAGAAACTTCTTTATTAGACGTCTAGTGCAAAATCAGGTAGATCGGTAGATTTTATAGTAGCATGAATTTTCGCCATAAAAAGTTGTATTCGAAATGCCAGTGGCTACATATAGATATATAAAACGGGGACTGAATTGGATCGCGTTGAATTTTAGTGTTAAACGGCTCAATATGTCCTCCTCGTAAAATACAAGGCAGTCGGAAGCTTTTTAGTGTATTCCGAGGAAAGTGGCATAAAAAGATTTAAAATAGCATTCGATTCTTTGATCGGTCCTTCAAAGTGTTAAGGGTTTACATACAATTAGAATTTTCAAATAATTGATTTTTTTTTCTTAATGTACATATATTTAAGAATACACACAGAAATTTTAATATCGTTCCGGTGAATATTTTCAAAGTTACACGCAAATTTGAAAAGGCGTTTCAGAGTGCTTGAAAGTACATGGCAAACTTTAAACGCGTTCTTCTCAAAATGGTGTTTTCAAAACCAACATTACTTGAAAACGGCTAAACCGATCAGTCTCAAATTTTAAAGCGAGCTTCTTAAATACATATAGTTTTTAGTAATTAATCGAAGATTTTTTCTCACCGATAAATATTTTTTTTTGTTTTATAAACAATTTAAGACCGAAATTATGGTCAAAAATCTTTTTTTTTTAAGGAACCGCTATTTTGTCAAAAAAATTTATTTTCCTTATTCCTTCGATTAATTTCTAGATTTAACATTACTTTAATGAAATCTGTTCGATTTTTTTATTTCAGAGGGTCCAGTTCAGAGATATAGTGATCACCGCAAAACGTCTGTTTTGAGAGGAGCACCCGGAGATCAGCTGTAGCTACTCTCCAAATAAATATTTTTACTAATACTAACTCTTAAAATACAATTAAAAAATAACATAATATGTGCACAAATTTTTACATCAATTAATTTAAAAGTTTTCTCAGAAAACATTCTGGAAAATTCGCTTTTTTCGGACTTCAAATTGTATATAACCCCTTAAAGTAAACAGATGTGCTCATGGTAACACAAAGAATAATGCCAAATGAAACCCCAAAAAAAAATTGTATTTCATAATTAAACTTTTCAAAGTCACTGTAGTACATAAGTAAGTGGATTGCTGTGTACAAAGAAATAAAAAGAGGAAATGTCAGAAAAGACATAGGATCTGCAGCAATAAGGGGTGGATGGATGGTGCCGATGTCTCAGTATAATTAAAGGCGGCAAAATAGCTATGGGACGTTTAAAGAGGAGGCAAGAAATAAGAGCAAATGCTTAAGAAAAATAAGCCGAGGAAAGCAATTCAATAAGTAAACATGGTAAAGAGCCGGAAAAATAAAAAAAAATATATAGCGAAAATGCGCACATATGTATGTATGTATGTACATATGAATGCGTAGATGTATATGTGCAAATTTATTAAATAGCGCAGCTACCCAGTCGGAAGTGGTCATGCATAGTCATATACCCATAAGTGTATCGGCCTTTTTGGTTGTACGAGATACAGCTTCAATGGATAGGAATTTTATTACATAATTTTTTTCATTTTCAATGTTTAAGGAAATTCAAAAGTCTCCATAGAAAATAAAGCAAACGGCGTTCGCTTGTAGTTGGCGTTTTTAATACTCCAAAGTCATTCATATTACTGGTATAAATCAATTAATTTCAAAGATGCGGAATGCGACAGCTGATTCTATTGTAAGCACGAATTCTTTCTTGTCTTTTTTTTTGTAGTGCGAGATGACGCTACGACACACGTTAATAGCGAAATGAGAAATTTGCTGCCAGACTACAAAAATTACAATCGAAAGCAAGTGACAGCTCGCTTACTTAACGACTCGACACTAAATTTTTGATGACGTCCAATGGTCAATTTCAATGAAGTTGCCAATCGAGATAGCAAATTGAATGAACTGTGCTGGAAGTAAACTTCAGTCCTTAACTGCACAAGGTGAAGTCCCAAATAAACAAGACTGGCCTCATAAAAATGTTCTTGATGGCGCCATCTTTTTAGTGAGTTAGTGCGTTGAAAGTTACATCCCGAGCTGACTTCCAATGAAAGCTTGGTGACATTCGGTTCAGTGGAAGCGAAGTTATGAGTTTTGAACAAAGAGGTAATACCAAATTTTGTTTTAAAATCGGTAAAACGTTTGCCGAAACATTTGAATTGATGAAAAAAGTTTTGCCTCGTGCCAGAGTTCATCAGTGGTTTACACATTTCAGAGATGGTTGTAAGGACATAAATGACAATGAGTGTAAAACGGTAATCAGTAATCACCGAAAACTCACTCAAAATTGTTCGTAAATTTATCAAAAATGAACCGAAATCATCGTTGAAATGCATGGAGTCGGAGTTGAATATCTCCAAAACATCGATTTATCGTATTTTAACTAAGCACTTTGGCTTACGAAATGCCTGTGCACGTTTCATTCCGCACAAGTTAACTGAGGACCGAAAATTGCTCAGATTCAACATTTGAAAGACCTCATTAAAAAGGCGAGAAAAGACAAGACCAAAAAATCGTGTTTGGAGAAGTCAAAAATCAAGTCGATGCACTTTTGTTTTTACGATTCCAAGGGAATAATCTACAAGGAGTTCGTTCCAACGCGTCAAACCGTCAATGCAATTTTCCATCTTGGCGTTTTGAAGCGTTTGTTTCATCGCATTCTTTGAAGTCGCTCTGAATACCGCGAAGGAGGAAGCTTGCGCTTATTACATGATAATGCACCATCTCATGGTCCCACTTTTGAGACTAGTTTTTTGACTAGAAATCGCATTTCAAGCATCAATAAATTTTCCCTATTTTTCCTAAAGGCTTGTACTGACATCCTGAAATACATTCCGGTCAATGACCTGAAACACTCTTTCGAAAATTTTCGACTACTTTCAATAAATAAACTCGAAGTCATCAGAACAAAGCTCCTGTCGTGTCTATTTTAGCTCAGTCTTGTTTATTTGGGATTTTTTATTTAAATTCGACATTTGAGTGCTTAATGGCTTCTTGTACTTCATTTTTATGTATGTCTTTTGTGAATCCCTCTTTTTGAAGACACTTTGCAAAAGTTAAAAACAAATATTGCCTATATCAATAGACACACAAATTTTATTCAAATCCAATAGGTAAGTAAGAACCCCAAGGCGCATTCATTAAAGGTGATGGCACTAGACCAACAACAATGTTCTGTACGTTTGATTGTCAAAGCAAAGTATTGAGAAACTAGAAAAAAAAGAGCTGACAGCCAGATGAACACGGCGAAAGAAAAAAACCCTTGTAAGAACCCGGAGTAACAGTTCTAAAGGGTGTTTTTTTTAGAGGTTAGGTTTTCAAGATGAAATAAAACGTATATAATTTAATGTTATGGCCAAGAATTTAGCTTTATTATAAAGATAAGGGTTTGCCATTATGTTTTAAAAATGATTTCGGGCAAGTGGCCGCCGCGGCTGGCTCGAATAAATTCCAGCCGAGAGGCCCAATTTTCGACCACTTTTTGCAGCAATTGGGGCCGTATGTCAGCAATAACGCGCTGAATATTCTCTTCCAAGACGTCAATCGTCTCGGGCTTATCTGCGTAGACAAGCGACTTCACATAGCCCCACAAGAAATAGTCCAGCGGTGTTATATCGCACGATCTTGGAGGCCACGCCACAGGTCCACGGCGCGAAATAATGCGCTCACCAAAAGTTTCCTTCAATAAATCGATTGTTGCGTTGGCTGTATGGCATGTAGCGCCGTCTTGTTGGAACCAAAGGTCGTCCACATCAACATCGTCCAATTCAGTCACGAAAAAGTCATTAATCATGGCTCTATAGCGCTCTCCATTGACTGTAACATTATGGCCGGCTTCATTTTTAAAGAAATATGGACCAATGATTCCCTCTGCCCATAGAGCACACCAAACAGTGACTTTTTGAGGATGTAACGGCGTCTCAGCAATGGCTTGTGGATTATTTTCACTCCAAATGCGACAAATTTGCTTATTGACATACCCATTCAACCAAAAGTGAGCTTCATCGCTGAATAAAATTTTCTTGTGAAAATCGGGATCGGTGGCCATCTCGTTTTGGGCCCATTCACCGAACGTGCGACGCGCTTGATGGTTGTTCGGCTTCAATTCTTGCACGAGTTGGATTTTGTAAGCCCGCAAACCAAGATCCTTCCGCAAAATCTTCCATAAAGTGGATGGGCACATCTCCAATTGCTGCGCGCGATGGCGGATGGACTCATTCGGGTCTCCTTCGATACTCTGCTCCACAGCAGCAATAGCGTCTTCGGTGCGCACTGTACGACGTCTCTGAGGATGCGTATTATCCACTAGAGCAAACGTGGTGCGAAACCGATCCATGGTTAATCGAATTAGTGACGCTGAAGGACGATTATGTCGGACTTAGCGCGCGATGCGTCGCGCGAACCGAACCATTATTTTCGTAATAAATTTGCACGATTTGCAAACGTTGTTCAGGTGTAAGTCTATTCATTATGAAATGGCAAACCAAACTGAGCATAAATCAAGTGACAGCTGTCAAAAAGACCATCTACGAAAAAAGTAGTGCCAACTTGAAAACCTAACCTCTAAAAAAACACGCTGTAGTAGCAGTTGCGACACATTTCAATATAGTTTTGGAAGACATTGAAACATCACGGTCTTCTGAGCAAACTATAAAAGCACTTCCTCGTTACGAGCCTAGTAACTCTTTCTTTAACTTCTGAAATAAATTTATTTTAATTTCTTCAGTTCCGTAATTTTCCAATTTTCCTGTGTTCATCAGTACTCGACACTTTGGAATCTTTTTCTTTTCTAATTTCGCTCTTAACTTTCCTCACTAGAGTACAAAAATTATAAAGTTTTGAATTCATCACTTAACAATACAGCACTCCTGAATATGAATTAAAATTTTTAAAAATTATTATTAACATAACATTGAACACACATTTTGATGGTCAAAAGCAAAATAAACACAGTTTTCAATTATTTATTTACCAAGATTCTTTGGTGGCATTTAGGAAAATATAAGTGCAAAATTTACAGTTATATTAACTGGCATAGTGGTTACTTTTTATTGTAAAAAATTAAAAATAATTAATAAAAATCTATTTTTTTAGTTTATTAATTTATTATTTATGGAACTTATTTGGCAGATACAATACGGCGCGCGCAAATGGCATTATAATTTCTTAGAGATGCAAAGGCAGGGATAGGGATGCATTACGAAATTTCCAAGTGGGTGCATTGAAGAATCAACGGCCGCCTTTTTTTCTAGCGGCGTTAGGTGGGAAGTTATGGCAACAATGTACATATATGTGCATATATTTTTACATATTCCTTTTTTTTCTTTTTTTTCTCGTTACAGACTTTTTGCAAGCGCCAACTCGTTTACGCAAAATTGTTACATATTTTTTTACGGTAAACTGATTTGAATTTTAGTTGGCATTTCATTGTTATTTGTCTTTTAAACGTTTCCTTCTTTTATAGTAATTTTTCAGCAATGCTATACATGTACATATGTTTATATGAATCTATTGTTAGTGTTTGCGTATTTGCGTTTCAAAATGTATTTTAGAACGCACTTTGTTTTTATCGGCGTGCAGGCTACTATCAGGATTACTTGAAAACACTTATCTTACATATATTTTTATTTTGTTTTATTTTTATTTATTTATTTTTTTGTGTGTTGATTTACCGCTTCTTTCCTCTAAATTATTTAAAGAATTGATTAAAAAATTTCAAATATGCAACCAGGTGATTGGCAGTCGAGGGCAAAGCAGATTAGGCAGGGAAAATAAATTACCCCAAAAAATTTAATTAAATACATAGCAAATTACAATTCGAAACAATACACAGTGAAAGAACAAAGTTCACAGTTTAAAAATTATGTTTTCGTTGTTGTTTCAAGTAACAAATATTTTTAAACATTCAAATGTAATAACCGAAAAAAAACTCAATGAATTCATATAAAACAGTTCTGGTACAGAAATGATATTAAATTCAGTATTTTGTATGTCCACCTGTGGCTGTAATTATTGGCTGTAAGTAGCGATACATAATTTTTAACTAGCACGTACAGTGGCTCACAGTTATTTCATGTGTTCATTTATTTCAAAGAAAATCTATGACTTTTTGACATAAATTGCATTTTCAAAACATACATTCAAAGAAACCTATACAGGGTCTGTCAAGAGACGCGCCTAGCTGTTGTATTCAAACAAAATCTAAAAAAAAATAAGGTTCTTTCAGTTTCACTATTTTTATTCAAAATACAGCTCTTCACAATTATATGTGAAAAACTACATCATTTAAATGTCTCCGCATGGCAGATGGCGTGCATCGAGTAAGATATAACGCAGAGCTCTATATACTTATAGAAAGAGGAAATGCAGTAAGATATATAAAGGGTCAACGAGTAAGATGGTTGGGTCATATTATCAGATTTCCAACAAATAGAGCTACTAGCATAGCGTAACACAGAACGCCGGTGGGAAAAAGAAGCACAGGAAGACCGCAGAAAAGGTGGCTGTATTCCGTCATAAATGATCTAAGGACAATGAGCGTTGCCAATTGAAAGGAGTTGACTGACTATCGAGTTAAATGGAGGAATGTTAATGCGAAAGCTATAGTCTGCCAAAGACTGTGAAGCTAATGATGATGAAATGTCCACCACCAGCACGTCAACAAGTGAAATTCGCCAAATAGTCGCCGCCAATTCCTGTGAATGCCATTTTGCCTAATTGTTGATAACATCGAGATATCGATGTTGAAGGTTGTTCAGCAACACCTTGCGCATCAGCAGCAATATTCTCAACCAGTTTTTGGACTACCAGTCCTATTTCTATCCTCAACAGAATCAGTTTCTTGAAATTTTTTCACCAACGTTTGAATTGTCGACTCAATCGTACAGTTTCACCAAAAAAATTAGGTATGCACTTCGATCCCACAGTCTTTTGTGCCCTTTGCTCATCAGAGTACCTCATCCAACCAAACCCCTCAATAAACCTGAGATGGAAGTGGATGGGCTTTATTCTGGTCACACCAGGCCAAGATGTATATTCCTCCTACTCGCTATGGCATCGTATTCGAGAAGAAAGTGTGTGGGGTTTGCGCGGATTGGTCGCAGAAACGACAGGAGTCAGTGGAGCATATCAACAACCTATGCAGATGGCACATAGCACATAGACAGATGGCATACACTTTGGAAGATGCTGGGACCTTATAATCTATGCCTTCAGGTATACTCGAGCCATCTATATATTAGTTTAGGGTACATTCTTGGATTTTTCTTTCGGTAGAAGTTTGTTTTGGAGTCCCAAATCTGTTTTATGGGATTAATGTCAGTTAATTGTGGTGGAGAACGGTGTTGCTTACAGTTATATAAAAGCCATTCGTAGACTAGAAAAGTCACGTGTTTAAGGTGACCCACCTCGTATACTTGGACACAAATTTTACTTGAGGATGCCCAGTTTCATTCAACCATTTCATACATAATAGACAGAGCCTTGTTATAAGGGGAACCAGTGTGCTAAGCTACACTCATTTCTGCTCAGCTGAGATTCTATGCGTTTAGCATTGGGACTCGGCCACAATTGTCGGGCAATTCTGCAGATGGATTCGTTACGCATGAAAGATGAAACTTGGAAGTCTGTTAGTTCCATTAAGCCCCCTTTTTAACTGAGCGAACATTAATGCATACTTTTTTCCATCATACGGCGTAGTTATGGAGATAAGAGACGGATGAAATTGAAAAGCGACAATTATTGGAGCTGTTTAGAACTATTCAAGGTACATTTTTCCAGAGCCCATTTTCAAAAAACAAAAACATACATTTTCGAAAAAAATATTTGGAGCGGACCTTCCCTATTGTTTTTAGGTGCTCTTTTTTGAAAACTGTCACCTGTTCGCTGACGCGCGTGTGTTTCAGTATGTAAGGTGTCCTGGCAAACGATGTTGTTTTGTTCTAATTCGGCTTTGCCGGTAGATTACGCAGCCTTTGAAGTGTACTTCATCCAAATGCTTGAACTAATTGATTTGAAAATAAGAAAATCCACTAATTTAGTAAGCAAATCACTGGTACCGTTGCAATAACAAACAAGGGCGAAACGGAAGTAACAAAAAGCCAACATAGTCTAATTTACGTTAAACAGAAGAAAAAAATAGCCAGTGGGTTAACTTATCTATTAATATTTTTGATAATTATTTGAAATATTTTACGCATAAAAAATAAGTGCATACTTTTTTCTTGAAGGTTATATTCCGAACTCGCACTCACTGCTTTTGTTGCAGCCGAAACGTTTTATTATTGTTTTCGATTTGCCCCGAACTAAACTTCGAGAGTTTATTTGTAGCGTTGGTGTTTTCGGCTTTGAACTTATTGGTAAAGCACGCGCGCACGTTTTTATTTTTCTACGAAAAGACGTTGCGCTAGTCTGTGTGCATTTTTAAATTTATTTATATATGATTTTATTTATTTTTACTTGTTTTGTTGTTTTACAAACACATAAACAATACGCACTTACACGAATCGAACAACAATAAACAATTTAGTTCCTTCACTTAAGGTTGGTCTTCTATTTCGCATTTAAACTTATTAATTTTGCACAATTTTTTGATTTTTATTTATATGACAATTGCGTTTTTTTTCGTGAAAAATCGTATTTGGCGCAGTGAAAATGCTGCATAATACACAGAAAAAAAACGTTTTTTTGCTTAGCTAATTTGGAAATTTGTAATAAACACGTATGTATGTATAATGAACATTCACGTCGAACATGTGACAAACAACTGATGCACGAACGAAGACGTTTGCTGCACGAAAGCAGTCAGTTTGCCGAAACGCAAAGCGTTCGCCGCTGCTAGCCAACTAGCCGCACCCTCCAACCTCTGGCGGATTCCACAAGCTCGTCATCAGTAAGCTACCAAACAAATTATATTAGCGCAAAGAATAATCAATGGCACACACATACACGCGCAAACATATTTACTCATACATGAAAGCAGGAGGAACATGTCAATATATAAATTCGTACTTATGTATAGCGAAATGCGAAATATTTGAAGTAAGAGCAACAACAAACAATAAAAAAATATTGTAAGCATAGGAATGAAAATTAGCAATCGTGCCATAATCGCAATATTAGCAAAGGAATCACAAATGTCATCGCATCAGCTGGCGAGTAAGAACAACAAATGGCTAAGTAATAATGATGGATCAAGAGAGAGAGAGAGAGAGAGAAAGAGTAGAGAGGCTACATAAAGAAAGTAGAAGGAAACGATTCGTTTAAAATTAACTAAAACCCGAAGACACGGCTGAAAAACATCAAATATCTGAAGAGAATAACAGCTGGTCAGTCACAAAACAAACAACAAACGGCGTTAAGTTGTAAGAGTGAGAAATACAGAGAACATAAGAGAGCACGAAGTACATTGACGAAATGTTTGGAAAGTTCGTGTTGTTAAAGCCGGTTGGAAACGGAAACAAATTGGTTGTGAATAATGGCTAAGGTCGCCAACTTACAGTTTAAGCAACGGAAGGGAAAATTTTGTTACCGCTAAATAGAAACTCGACATGGTTTATATTCTTTTCATATACGGTGCGCAATAGTTATCAAAGAATTAAGTTGACGAATATCTTAACTGAGAACAACGGCAAAACAGCTGATGTTTAAGATCCAGTTTGAGGTGCCGTAACCATAACCACATAAATCTGCTGATCGAACGAACCTATGGGCAACACATTAACCGATTAGAGATGATATGCCATAAACCGTAATCATAACCATAGCCGTAGAGAACATTGAATTTTGGTTTTTCGCCGCAACCATAACCAATTGATTGTTGATTTGCAGCATTGTAGTATATAACACCATTATATTAATAAATAAATTACTAATTTCCTCGTCACTACTCAAGTGGTTATCTTTTCTTTACTTTCTGCACTTTCCAAATAAACAGATAAATGACAATGTATGTAAATATTAGCTGCTTATTGCTATGACAACAATAATAGATGCCAGTAAATGTCGTTATGGCTAAGACTACGGTTAAGGTTATGGCCTTATGGTATGGCACCTCTAAAAACTGCGCATAGAATACGAAACTGTGTAAAATTTGCCGTCTTTATTTCCGATTTAGACAGAGATGCCAACAAGTCGGAGTCCGATATATGTATGAAAGACTCCGTAATGTTCTTCTTTGAGCTCAATAACTTGTAGTTTTTGAAATTTCATATACGTATTACATGTACATACTTATTGCTTTAACGTCTTGCGCTGGAAATTCATTCTCAAAAGCCGGTAATTGTATCGTATAAACCAATTTATAACGAGTGCTTGCTCACAATATGGGAATGCATATAAATAAAATTAATAATATTTTAAAGAATTTTGTTAATATAATCATTTTGTACGGTGTTGTTTATTTCAAAACCATCAGGAATGTGCAGTGCAACAAGATATTTCATACATTCCCATACAGTTCCACTACGTTTATTCTGTTTCGCGCATACCTCACATCTTCGTTGAGGCTTTTGAGGCTTTTGTTTACTTTGTGTTGGAGGAATTTTTCTTGGAAAAAGTCCCCACCGCTTTGCCTGCAAGCGCAATGGTGTGTTATCTAAAGAAGTCCTTCCGCGTGTTTGGTATTCAGGAATATTAACAATTTGTAGATGCAATGTCCAGCCGATATTTTGAAAGTGAATATTTCTTAGAAGTTGGAATTTATTTTGTTTTTCGAAATAAACAACAGCTCTTTTACAGTTAATTCAGCAGGCGTACATTGCACGCCATTTCCAGCGCAAGGGGTTAATTTCAAAAGAAAAAATATGTTAATGCCTTTAATCGCTAATCGTTAGAAAATTTAATAAGTTCAACAACGAACATAATAGAGTCAGAAATCAAGCCAGTAAAATCGAAAGCCTTTGATAATCGTCTGTAAATTGGCCGATGTTGTTCCATAAGCACATACACACCATTACAGCTTTATAGAATTTTAATGCTGAAAAAAATACGAATTACAAAACATCAATGAACGACACTGGTGATTTTCCGTGCAATAAAATTAAAAAAAAAAAGAATTTCAGTTACACGGCAACTCAGCTGATTTGTGCACCTCTCATCAACGATCGGCATTGAATACTTAAATCGAAGAATAGGTAGGAAATTGAATAATAATCACTAGGAAAATAAGAAGAGAAGGATAGGAAAGAGTCACACAGCGTGCCGCTAAACAAAATAAATAAAATATACATATGTACATATATATATGTAACACCTTGAATCTTTGTCGTGCGGTTCAAGTGCGCAGATCACCCATAAACTTGTTAAGAGTGGGCGTAAAAATTGTTGCTATTATTTACATACAAACATTCATATGGTCTCCGATGCTAGACATTAAAACAGAAGTATTTACTTATATTCATACATGTTTGTATATATGTATAAGTACACGCATTGTTTTTTACCCACACTAAATGCGGTTTCTTGTTATTTGACTAATGCGCGATTTTCTGCCGAATTATGTAGCTTTAAACATGCGTGAAGCCCTATGCGCCACTAGGAGTTAAAGGAAAACATATAAGTATGTACATATATGTAGATATATATGTATATATATATATGAATATGTATATATGTACATGCATATGTACATTTCATGCAGTAGTTTAAAATATATATATAAAATTTATCTGATTAAATTTAGTTTCCTGTAAGTTCTTATTTAGTTCTTGCCAATTTAAAAACGTGTTAAAATTCTTAGGGAAATACTTTATATTGACTTCCGGTTAAAGTAGAGCAACATACACACGTATGTTATATGTATATGTAGGTACATATGTAGCGCTAGTGATGTATGAATGCTATGAATTTGCTAATAAGCGGATATTAGTAGATTCGGAAAGTTATCTAGGTATTTTTGTAATTATTTGATCTTGGGGTACAGAAAAATGATTTCTCGTATTTACAAAACATCCTAAAAACGTAATGCGAGAAAATATGTACTTATCTTGAGAGAGGTTTCATATAAATAAATAAAATAAAATAACACCCAAACATGCAGAAAAATGCAAAATTAACTAACTACCAGTTTTAGTAGTTATCTTGATTTTGTTTTTTTTTCCAGAAACACCATCTCGTATTTTAACCGTTTAACCATAGGTTGATCACTTTAAAGGTATCGTATTTTAAATTGAAATAAAACGAAGAAAATTCAAGTAGATTGGGCATTCAATCTTTATTATTTTTGTGTAGAGCTATTCATGAACTTTATTTTTTAAAGCTAGTCCCTTTCAAATGTTCGCCGCAACTGCGCCGTAATTCGGCCATTCGAAAACACCAATTTTGAATGACTCACTGGAGGACTTCGGTCGCTATCTCGAGAATAACTTTATCCATAACAGTCAACTAGTCCGAGGCGAGAGATAAATTGCTCACCGAAACGACGACGCAGTAAATCCATTGTTTCATGTTTGACTGTATGGCAAGTAGCACCGTCTTGTTGGAACCAAATGTTGTGTAGATCACGGGCTTCAATTTCCGCCATCAAAATGTCGTTTATCATGGCGCGATAGCGTTCGCCATTCACTGCTACATTGGCGCCAGCCACATCTTTGAAGAAACGTGGGCCGATGATTCCTCCAGCCCATAGGCCGCATGAAGCGGTTATTTTCAATGAATCCGACGGCTGTTCTTGAATACCTTGCGGTTGTTGTTCAGCCCAAATTCGGAAAATTTGTTTAATAGCCTAGCCATTAAGCCAAAAAATGGGCCTCATCGCTAATACAATTGTACGATTTGTAAACGTTGTTGAGGCGTAAGTTTTTCCATGATGAAATGTCAATGAATACTGAAAAAAAGTATGTATATAGTTTGACAGTAGTCACGCGTGGTCTGTCAAAAAAAACCCCCTATTGGAAAAAGTGCCCCCAATCTGATCACATTTTAGAGATGCCCTTTTGATTTTTCATGCACCTATAACTGGTAATTTTACAACTGCTACAATTCTAGTCACTCTTCAAACTAGTTGATTTCTTCCATCAAATTCTATTTAGTTCATGAACAAGAATATTGACTGAATAGTTTGGTTTTCCACTGTAGGGATGCTTTCATACATCCAGATAAGCCGAAAGCAGGCTTATTTTTTGAGCTTTTTTGGAATGTTTTATTGTATATTTCAAAAAATGCACCCTTTTCTGAAGGTCTTTAAACTGTTGAGCGCTAATGCTCATTTATGGTAGCATTTTAGAACTTTCATCTAACGAAACTTAAAAATAATTTGCCACTACGTCTTGCTAAGTGAATTTTATATGGCTAGTTCATACTCAATCCGTGAGATTTTCAGCTCTTTACCGCATATGGGCCCATATATGGTATGCAATTAGAATTCAATTCTATTCCCAAATTAAGTATTATAAAACAATTCAAACTTTTTTAAGCCATTAAATATATATCTAGCAATAAAAGAACGCAAACAAAATTTTCTATGATTTTATGACATTTCGAAATAACCTCACTTTTGTGCAAGTGGGTGAAAAAATGTGCAACTGATTCATTCTCGAAAAACAATAACAGAGTAAAACGTAAGTACTTTTTGACAACAAAAAAATATATGTTTTCAACGAGTCGATATACTTATCCCTCCCGCTTTTCAACTGTTTTCTATACTTTACAACTGGTTTCTCTATATGGTTTCGTGAAAATAAAAATCAAACTATAAAACCTTTTTATTATTTTCCCTTAATATGTCTTATTGATAAGTAAATAAAGTTATTTACCCCGTGAAATAATTTTTTTAAACGCTTTATTAATTCAGGGTGAATATAAACTTTTGATTTCCTAGCATAAAGTTTTTGATAAATTTTTCTGTAACTAGTTTGAGTATATTTTTCCATGGGAATGGATATTTTGTTTTTTATTTTATGCACTTATTCATAAATATTAACACATATACATATATAATTCATGATATGTTAATAGCAAACAAAAAAAATCTAATTCATATGTAAAAAACGCGTGCATGTATTTTAACTACATTAAACAGGTATTCGAATTACATAAAAGAGGCTTCAATAAACCATCAAAAATAAACCAAAAAAATCCTCAAATAACACTCCAAACGAGATCTAAAAATTAGTCATAAAATGTGCCGAATCAGAATTAGATTTGGAGCTCATTTCTGAAGGCAAATTTCTGATATAAAAGTTTAGAGCTCATAAAAGAATATTTTAGTATCTTTTGGTTCCTTCTTCTTCTTGATTGGCGCAATAACCGCTTAAGCGATTTTGGCCCTGCTAACCGGCGCCAGTTGAATACACTAAGTGAAGCCAAGTCCTCCTCCCCCTGATTTTTTTTCAAAACAGAAAAGGCCTTACTCTTTCTCTGCTACCACCAACTGGTACTGCATCGAATACTTTGAGAGCCGGAGCGTTGGTATCCACTGCTGGATCGCTGGATCTTTATTCGCTGCGCTATGTCTATGTCGTCGTAAAGCTCATCGCCTGCGATATTCGCCGTCACCAACGTGAAAAGTTCCAAAAATCTTCGCAGAATCTTTCTCTCGGACACTCCAACGAATGTATCATCGGATGTTGTCATCGGTCAAGCTTCTGCGCGATACGATAGGACGGACATGATGAGAGTCTTATAAAGTGTTAGTTTTGTTCGCCGAGAGAAGACTTTACTACTCAATTGTTTAGCCAGGTGAAGAATAATTTTTCTATGTTTGCGATTCAGGCCCGTATTTTTCGGAGTCGGAAACATCATCTTACTTTCTTCCTCCTCTCGGCTGCATCCGAAAAGTCGAAGCTTAATGAATATAACCCAGAATCTCAGTTTAGCCTATTTAATAAATATTTATATTTTCCCGTACTTCCTTGGTGGAACATATGACCTCACCAAACGAATTATAATTTGATTTATTTGAAGTTAGAAATTTTATTTGTCTCCACGAATAGCCTGCTTTCTGCGCTTCTGCATCTACCTGTCGCAAATTGCAATAAAAAAATTTAAAAAATTTGTCGAAATTCAAACTTAGTTGTTCATACATCGAAGTGAAAAAAATTTTTTTTTTAAATGTTTAAATTCGCCATGCAAGGAGTCTTTAAAAAGAATCAAAGAGATATAAAGATTTAAATATGGGTACAAAACTTTTTAATAACTCGCTTGGATTACGACATATTGAAACAGAAAAAAAATTACTGTAATAAAAATTTGTAGGAAGGATTTAAAAAAAATGTGGAAATAAAATTTTTCAATGACTTGTTTAATTATCCAGCTATAAAAAAATAATTAAGCTATTAAAAATTTGAAATTCATAGGATGTGAGCAAACAAATGTTGGTATATTTTTCTTTTCTACTTTCTTTTTTTTCTTCTCATATTCTATAAGAACATTATGTCAAAAAAAAAAGTTATGTAAAATCACAATTTATTTGGCAAAAATAAATATTTTTGTTTGCGACCCACGTAGAAGACATGTGTTTTTAGCATAAACAAACAATAACATTAGATGACGGGAGATTGATGACCTTAAAAAAATTTACACATACATATGTATGTATGTATGTATGTTTACATTAACCCAGTTGTAGAACCTCCCAACAGCTGTGTACCTCTGCCACCACGTGCTTTTTATGACTTATAAATTTCTTAACTACGTTTAATCAAATTCAATTGCAAAAACAAAATATTATTGCATATTAAATCAGAAACCAACTTGTGACTACGAAACTGACTAATCATTTTGTTTTTCGCCGACAAAATATTGCGGAAAAAACGAGGTGAGAGAGCAGTACTAAATCGAAAAACTAAAACACATACATATGTAAATATGTACATATTAATGAATGCGACCAATGCTGCCACTCAATAATAGAAATTGCAAAACATTTAGTATAAGTAGTATTGAACTCCAAGATTTTAGCTAGCAATCGTCTATTAAAAAATATATATGTATGTATGTACATATATTAAAGGAAAATTACTCTTTGCTGATTTTATTTTTCAAAGTGTAAATGAATTCAAATACTTAGAATTCGTACTATCAGCGAGTAAAGACACATCAATTGCAATAGAGGAAATAATTAAGTCTGCTAATAAAACGTACTATGAAAATATAAAATTGTTCAGATCAAAGATTTTATCATGAATGCAGAAAATCAGATGTATAAAACTTTGAAAGAAAGAGAAGCCGACCAAGAAAGAGAAGGCTTGATGATGTAGAAGCAGACTTAAAAGCGATGAGCGTTCGTAATTTCTCAAAGGGCTTATGACATTTTTTTAAATAGAAGAGATTAAATAATATCGATATGTAAACATTTTATAACAAAATTATGGAAAAGTGCTTTTTCTTCATTGGAATTTAATGGTAATATTCAAAGCGTTGGTAGCATGGCTAAATATTAATTTAAAAAAAATGCACATAAATGGGTGTCCTGTTTTTTTCGTCATAAAATATTGTTTTTCTGCAGGTACTTTTATTGTATGGCAAGTCCAAAACCGGCAACACTATAAGCGGGTCTCTCACAGAAAAATTGTACAAACAAACACACATTTTAATAAATATGTAGCCAACACAGCACATTTAAGAGTGCGTGCCTTGTGTCATGCTCAGACTAGCCGGCGTATTTTGTAAAGAATATCCCAACAAAACAAAAACCCAACAAAAATAGAATTTTCTGGTAAATTTCCAATACACGGCAGTTGTAGAGTTAACATATGTATATGTACATACATTTTTATACATACATATATATGTATTATATAGAACAGAAGTTGCCTTTTGCTGTTATTGTTTTTAAGTACTCACCTACCTACATATACTCTATCAACCAATAATTCTACTCAATTTAGTTTTTTGTATTTTGTTGCTGTGAGCGCCAATTTGATTCTTGACTAAGCGCTCTTCAGGCGGCAAATATGAAAAACTAGAGAAACTAACAAACCACATGGTCGTCGTTCGTAATTGGTGAGAATGAAAATTGCCTCAAGGTTTATGAGTACATATAGACATACATATATATGTAGTGCTTGGTGAACCACGCCATCTATATCAATTCATTTCGGCGCAAAGTAAAGGAGGCGAAACATGTGTTTAGTGAGCAAAGTATTCAAATTCAATAGCAAAAGGCAGTGGAGAATTTCTTAGTGAGGCGGCAACTGAAATTACAGTGAGTGGTGAAATTTTAATAAATTTGGTAGTGATTAAGGAAATAAAGTATAAAGTATTTAATGTACATATTTTACCATTATGCGAAACAAAAAATACATATATATATAAAATCATACTTGGCAAAATTCATTGTCATACATGTGCTTTAACCAATACATTGATGTGCCTAAAAGTAGGCAACACCTTTGTGATTTTTGCTTGGTAACTGATCGCACATGTGGAGAAAGTACAAGGAAAATATGTATTTAATCGCACAAACTGCAGCAAGTTTTTTTAATTTATTTTATACTTTCTGAAATATCATTTTTTTTTAATTTGGATCAATCATCTACCTTGTCTTTTTTGAAACTATTATAATAATTTAAATATTTCACATCTGATACCTTTAAGTAGTAATAAAAATATCGTCGAATAAAAATATTTCTTTGTGCATTAAAAAACTCAAATTTCACAGGGCTTCAAGCTAATGTTTTTTAACAGCATAAAACAATCCATACACATGGAAAGTTGTTACAATTTCAGTACTTAGCCCGATATATGTAAATCCGACTCGCACAAATGGCGTTTATGCATGTGTTGTGGACACGTGGTTATGATCTGGCTGGCATTTACGCATAAGCGCAATGGCGTTACCTAACAATACAGTCAAGTTTGGATAACGCAAACTACATGTGCTTTGAATACGAACAATGCGAACTATTAAGGCAAGTAAATCTGCATATACACAAACTTAAGCTATGTATGTAAGTTTGAAGTCAGTCTACTCAGAAATTTTTAGCTTTATGGAGAATTTGCAATGTGCCAAATGCTGCTGTTTGCGAGTCACCTTAATTGTTGGTGGATTTCTATAAAACGAAGCATAATGAAAACAGCAAATTAAAAATTGTCGATATCTAGTCTTGCTTTTAGATATATGTAGATGTATGTAAAAAAAATTAACATAAAATATTATTTTATATAGAATTATTTTTCTAACTAAATATCAGGTGAATTAATTTTGTTGAAACAAATTTTTTTAATATTTAAAACTCATTATCTTAGAAAGTAAAATAATAAGATACTCCTTAGTTTCTGCTTCTACTCATTAAGCTTTTTATGAGACTGCTAGAAAAAGTTTATAAAATTCAAAAGGTAAATAAATCTACGAAAAGATCCTTAAAAGGGCTAATTACTAAACTGTCGGCGTAACCGAGTGTAATTATAAATGACAAATATTTTGTCTAGAGATCGACAGCACATCACTTTTGAGGCCGTAACCGAACCGAAAATTTCGCCGATCTTTTCCAACAAATTAGTTCCATATGGAATAGGAAGGGACGACGGAGGCCGTAGCCGAATGCGTTGGTGCGTGATGAACATGCGGGAGTGCAGATGTTCGCATCTCCGCGCATGAACATCAAATAATAGAAAGTTTTTTCTAATTCTCTGTAAACAATTCTAAGTAATTTGCGGATTTTCTTATGTTACATTACCGACAATAATATGGAAAACTTTTCGCAATTAATTTCAAAATTTAAACCGAAATACAGCACTACAGAACACAGTCCGCACAATTTTTTAACCAAAAAAGGAAAGAATGTGCGTCTATATTTGGGCGAAGTGAAGATTAGAGCTTCTATGAATATAAAGGAAATTAACCCATTCACGTCCAAAGAAATTCGCCCTTGCGCGTTTACTTTGTACGAAATATTTGCTTTATATTATTTACAATATTACTATGTGCTTCCAAAGTGATTGCTGATAACGTCTTTCCATAAAGTGCAATTAAAAAAAAAAATTTCAAAAATTTTAAATTCTTAAGAATTTTTGTTTTTTACTTTGAAGAGATCAAAAGGCATCTAAATTCTAAATGCTTACAAAAAGTTAGAATTGAAAATCAATCATACCGTTTTTAAACTTATATTAACTAACAGGTTTTCCAGTAGATATTTCGCCTTCATGACTTGCAAACCAACCGCAACTATTTACATTCCCAGCCGGTTCAACGTTACCGGAATGGCTCTGGTTTTTCTACGGCCAAGGTCTGCCGCCCCAGAAAACTAGCCATCTCTAGTGAACCGTTTATCATCATCATTCACATTCATAGTTTGGAAAGCAGGGAATTTTGACAAATAAAATATCGTTCCCACGACAGTCGTTTCTACGTTACCGGAACGACCCGAACTAATATTCGGCCAGGGACTGTGTCACTCCAGCCGCATTCTCTGCACGTGTATGGAAAATGTTTATGCTGCTACAACAACAACAATAACAAATAAAATATATTTTACAACAGTCGCAGCATGATAAAGAGTCATAATGCACGTTGATGTGCCAATATCGATGCCATTTACATATAGGACTCGTACGTAGACGTTAGTGATATCTTCCCGGTAAAAAAAAATACTATACATCGCTTACTTACTTTAAATGTCACAATCAAAAAGAGGTTTTTTTAGATAAGTATGTGGAAGTGACCACGAGCTCTTCTTTTATGATGCGTAAAAAAATTATGGCGTTATCTATTACCAGTTTCTCATTAGATGAAAATATGTCTTCACTTAGTAAATCGACAATTTGAAGCCATTTTTCTCTGCACTTTTTTTATTTTTTTCTTCTTTTTATTTATTTCAATTTTTTAAATTTTTGTTTTAATTGTTTTTTTTTTTTAAATTTTGATACCCTTGCAAAATATGAAAGTACACATCATATTTTTTCGGCTATGAAACACTAATTTAACAAGACTTAAGTCTTCAACTTTTGTTTCTGCTTCACGTGATGCCTTTGGGCTTTAAGGCAGTAATAAAAAAATATATATATGTATATATAGTTTTTGTATTTATTTTGTACATAAATGAATTGTCTACTACCCCTACACTACATTTTACGCCAGCATTAAATTTCAAATTATACATCAAACAAAAAAACTACAGCAGTTAATACCTACAGATGTTAAGCAGCTTATTTTCTTATCAAACTAGGAATTTTATTACTTAAAGGTAACTTCTTAAAAAACGCCAAGATAAATGGCAATGATTATAGCCAAAACCGCCAACAAAACCGAAATCAGCACATTATTTAACAGCTGCAAAGTGTAAAAAATCAAGAGTCTGAGTTAATTTATACAGATACCAGATTTAATTGGATTGTGTTAATCACCTTATCTTGCCATTTACGGTTGGCTATGCATTTGCTGTAGGGCATGCTGGTGAACGACACACTATTGTACAATGGCACCCAAGCGCTTGGGAACCAACGGAACAGCAGAGTATCGAGCCATTTACGGCAGCGAAAACTAACGCGTTTGGTGAGATCGCGCATCTGTAAGAAGAGAAATTTTGCAATTTATATAAAATTATTATACAATCCTTTTCAATTTTTTAATAGCTGATCTTAGTGATTTTCACCTCAACATAATTGTACATTGCCAAGTCGCAAATAGCGTGCGCATCATGCCAACGCATCTCGGTGAATTGCTCCAACACATCGGCGGTGCTCAAATTTGGTTGATTAAATAGCGACATTAACAAGGTGCAATCTTCCATGCCAGCATTCAAACCCTGTCCATAGTAGGGCACCATAGCATGCGCAGCATCGCCAAGAATTAACGCCTTCGAACCATAGTGGTAGGGATGGCACTGAGAACGAAAAAAATAAAGTTTTTATTTGAAAATAAAATAAAAAATTATGCTATTTAACAAGTAACCCCTTAATTTGCTATAATAATTATAGTTTCATGCTCTTTTACGCCAAAAGTTATTAAAGCTTAAGAAAAAATGTATTCCACTCACCTTTACTGAAACTAAATGTTGCGGTTGCGATTTGAAGAAATCTTTGATTAGCATTTCCTCGCCGATCAGTGGCAAGGCATCGGCATAGTACTTGTGGAAAAATGTTAATAAATCCTCGGTGGTGCGTATGGTTGCGAAAACTTTAAATGGCATCGAGAGTGTTACAGTAAACGATTTATTTTGATTGGGCAGTGCAATCATCATGAAATCGTCACGTGGCCAAATGTGCAAATAATTTTCAGGCATTTGAAACTATATTAAAACCATTTTTTAGATTTGTTGTAGGATTAAAAAAATAATAATAATAAATAAATAACTGCATAAACATACCTCGCCGTTTTTCGCTGGTATACAGAGCTCCAAGTAACCATGTTCAATATATTCTTGTGAATAATTGAAGCCAGGTCGCTTCACCATTTGCTGACGCACAGAGCTAAAAGCGCCATCACAGCCCACAACTAAATCCGCCTTGTCTTCTATCACTTCATTGCTGTGCAAACTGCAATGGAGTAAAAGGAAAATGAGAAAAAGAGAACAGAGGAAGCGAGAATAAAAAGTCATATGCAATTCTTTTGTTAGGCGTTTTTAGCGCTAAAATTAATAGTCTGCCTTTTAGTGTAAGAATAATCTGCATAGCTTTACAGATTGGCTAAGAAGTTCAGAGGCATGGAAATAAATGAATAAATAAGAGTAAACGGCTAATATTTTCCACCTAATACTTTGCACTCGTGACCGTTTCCGCGCGGACTAACCAGCAGCTTGATGCGTTTCGTAGCGCTTTTGGTGAATTTCTTGGCTCTAACCTAAAACGATTGCACACTCAAAATTGCACATAAAACTTTTAAATTTTAATATTTATGTATCTTTACATATTGACGAATCGCTAGGGGTCAAAAGGTCTATGCGCGGCTTAATGCCGACCAGGCTAACCTAACCTACATATTGACGAAGATAATTTCTTAAACATTAAAATAAAATAAATAATTGGCGCGCACACTTCTGTTGGGTGTTTGGCCGAACTCCTCCTCCTATTTGTGGCGTGCATCTTAAAGTTGTTCCAGAAATGAGGGGATCTACATTTTTTTTAAACAAAGATTTTAAATGACAAAAAAACACTCGGAGTTTTCCCATTGCCTGCTGAGGGGCTACCGCTATTAGAAAAAACTTTTTCCTATCATCTATCTTTCATGCACGAAATTTAAACTCAAATTTAGTTTAGAAATCGCCAAACTTGGTTAAAATTTTCTTAAACTTGACCTTTACACTGAAAGTTGACGCGCTTCAAGCCTTTCAAAAAAATATTTTCTGAAACAGCAACATAAATTCTCATACTCACCGCTTGAATTCCATACGGCCTTCATTTAAATTCACGTAATTCAACTTGTGTTCGAAATGACGATGAATATTGGGGAACTTTTCACCCGCTGCAAAGGGACAATTGCATACGCATGTATATTTATGTATATAAATAAATATTTCTTTCGCAAAAACATTACCATTCAATAGCACCTCATTCAAAAACTTTCTGCCCACCGAATAGAGACACTGATGCGTGCAGGGATCGTATAGCACTACGGTGCGATTGCCTTTGATGTCGTGCAGCATACGGCCACGCATGGGAATGGCCGTTGCGAGCACCTCCTGCTCCAAACCAACTTCGGCCAGCGCTCTGCGCCCCCGCTGCGACAAAGCCAAATTTATGCTACGCCCTTGCACCAATTCAGCGCCGCGTATATCCTCACGATATTCATATAAGTGCACTTCATGGCCGCGTCGAGCAAAACTGAGCGCCGCTAATGAACCGACCTGAAACGCAATGAAAATTTGAGAAAAAAAAAACAATTAAAGCAACGTATAAAAACAAGTTAAAAACATTAAAAAAATATATATTTTCAGATGTTTGTGCAAATTTTAATGCATTAAATAAAAATGCATAGCGGCAGGATAATTACCTACCCTGTCAGAAATCAAATAGATTAACGTAACCAACGCAAGACAAATGTCTTGTTGGGGACAAAAAAAAATTTAATTAATAAAAATTAAAAACATTTAGTTTTTTGTTTTAATAAATAAATAAAAATGAAAAACATTTATTTTTTTTAAGGAGATTAAAATTATGGGTATGCTTAAATATAATATTTATAGAGAAATTCCAGCTATGAGGGCAACCTCCTGCACAGCCGCTTGTCAATGTCAGTGCCCTAATTAGAGTATTCTGATAATTTTCTTGCTTCTTATCAGCTATTATTTTACACATGTAACAGGTTGAAGAAGAAGAAGAGTCAGGTTGAATTCACTTACTGCCTCTAGACGCTTTATTTTTCATGCCTTAGCTACATTTTAATCATTTTTATTGTAATATAATATATTCTGATTATCTACGCAAATATGTATGTAGATTAGAGGATCAAAGAAAAAACTATGAATATAAAGATATTTTTTTTCCAAAGTTGACTCTTAAAATAATCACTTTTCTCATATATTTCCACATGTAAATGTAAACTAGAAATAATTGGCATATTATGGCGATGTAGAAAGTGTTTGACTTATATTAACCCTCTATTAACCCCTGCTCAAATGTAATCAAAATGATATTTCTGTGACAAACGGTTCACTAGGCAAGGCTAGTTTACTGGGACTTCAGCTCTTGGTAGGGAAAAACCCGATCATTCCCGTAACGTGGAATCGGCTGCCATGGGAATGATATTTCTTATTCGCTTTGCTATTTTGCGTTTAATGCCAAATAAACTAACTTAAGTAACTGCCTTAGGAACAATTGCTATCTCAATAATTCTTCCAATTTATCATTTCAACTGAAAACTGCAAATTTTAGAAAATTATTTGAGCTTAAAGTCTTGCAACTCAGCGAAAGAACTCGGGAAATAATGAGTTTGCCATACAATGCGTGTCGCTAGAGAGCGGAATTCATATTTTAAAGATATAGTTGGCTTCGTTGGTTTCATGGGTTCCTTAGTCCAGCTGGCTAGCACCGTTTTCAGAACTTAGCGCGGTTGATTTGGAAGTTGCGAGCAGTGAAATGTTTGTTAAAGAAGTTCAACACTATTCAATGTCAGACCAATGGAGGATGCGACTATACTAAATTCTCCACTTCCTACTGTGTGTGACAATACTCAGTGTCCTTTTTCAACAATGCGTGGAAGAGATATCAGTCAAGAGCTTAAACATGAAATTTAATGCTGTAAGAGCGCATTTTGGACCTTGCTGAAACTATGAATGCCTACAAGTCTAAAAAAAACAATTATCTTAAAGGTGAATTATATAGTAAGTGAAAACTTTCAAATACAATGCAACATTTTAAGAATACTTGTCAGTGAATCGCGAAAATTTTAGTGCATTATACAATAAGTGCCATAACATTCCATGTGGTATGTGATTATCATTTTTCGTGGATTTCAAAGCACGCTTTTATTAAATGCTATCAGGTTTATATTTGGCAAACGCGCGGAGTTCATCCAGTCAATGAAAACATTTTTCATGCACATCGCACGTTTGCTGAACGTCTTTTTTATGCAACTTTTTTTTGACACTCTTCCAGCAAAGCCGCGATATGCATAATTTTTTCCCGGGGTTTCGCAAAAAATGGTTTTCCTTTTTAGACTCACCAAACCACCGCCAATTATTGCTACTTTCAATGGCGCACGAAAATTGACACCGTTTCCATTTCCCGACGACAAGGGTATCGTATGCGACATTTCGTCTTTATACACTTCTAAAAGTTTGGCAAAGTTGAAAGTGAAAAAAGTTTAAATCTGATATGGAATGCCAGCAAACCAAATCTTTTATATTCTCACTGTGCTACTGATATGCTAATACCACTCAAAACTCTCGTTGCCAAGCGGGCAACTCTTCGCTATGGAAGATGCAAGCACAATGAATGAATGCGAGCAGCGAATGCGATGTATAAGTAGAATTGTCTGTTTAGATTTGTTAGTGATTGGGAGCATAGCAGCAGTATCACCAAGTAGCAGTAGTCAGATACCGTCATGTTTGTACGTACGTACATAGCTGTGTGCGCACTTTTTAATATTTCTACTAGTCAGCCAATACAATATACCCCTTTGTAGTTTGATATGTTTTTGATAATTCGTTGGGGTTTGTGACAGCAACCGAGGCTGCTGCAACCGCATAAAGCGGCACGAGATGCATATTGCAAATCGCCAAATATTCCACAAGTAACCTCAATTTGTGTGTACAAATTCACCACGGAAGCCTTACTAATGACTTACTTTCGTTTTTAATAAAGATATTAGGTTAGCGACTTGTTCGCTCAGTGGCTGGAATGGAAATAATCAAACTCATGAATCAAATATATGCATTTATATTTGCCAAATGAATATCCGTTTTCTTCTCCAAACTCAATATACTCCTATCTACAATACACGACTGGACGTAGGCCTAGACATGGACCGCATTTTCGAAATCAAATTTGCCAGCTCAGATTATTAATTAATGCTGCTATGTACGCATTTATTGCAGCAGACTTTTTGACTTTGAGCCGCGATCAGCTCTAATCTAATCGGCACTAGCTCCCAAATCTATAAAGGCCACGAGGGACAGCTTATGCATATATGCATGTACGGTGTATACGCATATATTATTCAATTCAGAATAAAAATCTAAAGTCAATGGCCCATAATTTTCTGGTACTGAAATGTTATTAAAAAACAAAAAAATTGTAAAAAAAAATTAAATTTTATTGAATTCGTATTTGCAAGTCGCAGTAATTTGGATCATGCTTTGGTTATGTTGTACATGTGTTGACGCACGCACACAAATTTAAGTTGGTACTGTAGGGACCTTATGTTTGGCAAGCAAATAAGCTGCTCGTAAAATATGTTTAATCATTTGGGATTAAAAACTATTTAAACCCTGCTATCATTTGGAAGATGTCTAGCACGTGCGTTTTTAATATCCTCAAATCATAAAACTCCAGCAGAAGTGATACGTAGAGTACACACTCCATTAACAGCAGTGAAACAACTTTTTACTATTCTTAATATGCGCTCATTCGTGTTGTGAGAAGCTTCTGTAGGCATTTCCAGTAATAGACGCAGACGCGGTGCTCGATTCCAGTATTCACCTAATGCAGGACGCATGCTTTTGCAGCCTATCAGACTAGGCGAGGCAGTAATCTCATTAACATTTGCGTCATTTTCGGCGACATCTGTAGGAAAAACGTTTTGTATGCTTTGCAAAGCAGTTTTGCACAACCACAGAAAAGTCAATAAAGTGCAATATCTAAGGGAAATATTCCATACCTGTGTCTTCGGCTATTAGTTGTTCTTCGTCAGTATTCACCAATAAATTTACATAAATAAAAGCGACATGATGCTCCTTCGATAGCTTGTACACCAAGTTGTTCAATGTCGCCAACAAATATTTTCCTAGCATAATAATTATATTTTAATCATTTGGTAATTAAAATTTGAAATAAATTTAAGATATCAAACCTTTCAATCGATCTGCTTCATTGCGATATGTGAAAAATACGGCCGGCAGTGCATCAATTATAACTAATTTTACGTTACTTCCTTCAGCATTTTCGTCAGCCATCAATTGCGTGTGCAGTTTTTCCAATATATTACATATGCCTTCAGCAGAACTTGTACGCTCCACCAAAACATTTTGCATTATTCGGCCGCAATCGTTATTGAGTACATTTCGACAGCGCAGCATTTCCATAATGCGTGAACCTGAGAAGTCAGTCTTGGTATCCAAATACAGGACTGCTCCTTGTGATTTGGTTGCAAAATTTACGGCAATTGTATGGCATAGTTGCGATTTCCCAACGCCTGACTTTCCGCATATTTCCCATACACTACCAGTTCTGAGTGGTGTTTTAGCCGTGAGCATATCGAAGCTATTATCAGGAAGAGATTAATCTTTGCAGAAGAAATTGTTTTTCACGTTGAGTACTTACTTTTCGATACCAGTATTGTATACTTTAGTTCGCGTATTCTGTTTATGCCAAATACATTGTTGTTGCGGGAAATAATCCTCACCCAATTTTTCTTTCATTTCCAATATAGCGGCTTCCGGCAAACCTGTGATTTCTATTAACTCTGAATTGCTAGTAATGAACAACTCATATTTTGTGGTAATACATTTGCGATGGAGTTTTTTCAATAAATATGTAGAAAGTCCAAGGCTATTGAATTGTCCAAGATTTGCCATTGTAAACTACTTGGCTTACAAAATCACTAAATTTTGTTTAAATTGCTTAGTAAAGCAAACCAATAAATTTTACAGAATGTTTCTGCTGAATTGTATATCGACCGCAAATAAATAACTTAATAGTGGCAAAATATGAGAATCATACTAGTTCGATAAATCGATATTGCAGTTTCTTAATTATCGGAATTTCGTTAAATGAAATCCACATACTTCGCTATGAACTGATATTTTCACATGTTAATCCACAAGAAAACAAGCATTAAATGAACAGAAGTTTAAGTAAATAATAATAAACGAATTAAATGTTTATGTATGGATTTTTACATAATTTCAAATTTAAAAAATAAAACACAGATATCCGTGACTATAAATGTATATCGATACTGATTGAGCCACCATCAGTTTAAACATAAACATGCTTGCCGCAATTGACAATAAATTAAAAAAAATTAAATATGCCATTTATGTAGCTATCTTACAATTCAATTGAAAAATATATAAACACCAATTTGAAAGAAAAAATTGTATCATATTATTGCGCACCCGACCCTCTTATCAATAATATTGAGGTTTCATTTAGTGAACTGAAGAAATTTAATGCAACTCTGTGGGAAAATGGCTGCCGGGCTAGTTGACGGAACGCACAATGGCACAATGGCGCAATGGTACAATGGCAAAGTGGGAAAGTAGCAAAATGGCAGGTTCGTTTGTCGAGTTTTGAGTTCGCCGTTTCAGTTTCCGTAATGTTCTCAACGCGTTTGGATGTGAATTCAATGGTGCGCTTGATGTTTATGGAAAAATTATAAACTTGAATGAGACGGAACATATGGTTTTATGTGCGAGTGAAGAGTACAGTGAAAGCTGAATTCCGGTGAAGCGCAGAAAATTGTCCAGATTTTACATAAAATTTGAATAGTGATTTATATGGAATATATTACGAAAATATTAAAAATTATTGTGTCTCAATAGAGAACTAATTAGGAAAATTGAAATAGTAATTGAGTTTAGAACAGATGTCTACAGGAAAACCAGAAATTTCGTGATTGAAAAAAGCTGTCTGAGGTAAGTGGAAATGGCTGCAAATCATTCGTTTGATCAGGGTAGAGAAAATTCGATTGTCGCAGTGTTGTATTTTTAGTACTCGAGTATCAAGTAATGAAAGAATTAAAAGTTGCAATACTTATTTATTAAGAAACAAAAAAGTGTATTAAAAAGGTGTGGTTTTTAAAATTATACAAAGCTTGCTACATTGTATGAGGTTTGTGTATTGGACTGGGGTTTTTTTTTTTTTTTATTACTTGGCGTGTCGTCGGAACGGCGTACTGCAAAAAGTGTAGTTGGAACCCTCATTGTGGCATTCGGCAAATGAAATATCAATATGGCCGCTGCACAAAAACAGGGAAGTCGTTTCACAGTTCGCGATATTGTTTCGTTGTTCAGTCATTCTCATTGCAGTGTTGTCTTTGTGATATGAAAAATTTGTAGTTTTCTTATAAGTGAAAAATTACTGAATTATATTGTTATAAATTATGTGCTAATTTTTCAGTTAAAACACTCGATTTGAATATTTAGGTTTTTCATGTAACCTAAAAAGGTTTTTGTGTGTTATTTTAAAAATATATTTATTTAATAAAGTTGCGTCGCATATTAACCATATATTTTTTTTAAATGTAATTTCGTGAAAAAATTTATAATTTCATCAACCTTCTCCAATTCTTAAAGTAATTTGATAACTTAGCATATTCATCTTTTAATATTAGGGGCCTATAAAATATTTTATTTTAAATAAATCTCTATCCCTTGTTTTGATTTTTGTTGTAAGTATGTGTATGCTAATTACCATATAATAAAAACATTCGTATACATATAAAAATATATCATTTCCAATAGTTTAAAAGCCTGTGAGAAAAAAGTTATAACGGATTTATTTTTAATTTTCAATGAAAAATTATTTGAAATTCAAAAACAACTTGTGTTTTAAATGCCAATAATAATACGTTTAAAAGTTTTTTTCCTTGACGTCTGCTATTGTTGCATATATACATATGTATACACGGAATAAGTAGCCGAAAAAGAATTATTAATAATTTCTTTTAACCAATTCAAATTAGACGAAATGTTTGAATGAAATCGAAATAGATATTTATGTTCCATATTTCGTGAATTTAGCAAGAGCACTCTGTGTTATCATTTCAATGTGTGATAAAACAATTTGAAATCTTGCAAAATTAACGCATATTCAAAAACTTTTGGATTACTTCTATATTCATAAGTGAAGAAAATTGCGACAAAAATTATTCATTATAATGAAGTCTATATACATGATTATAAAATTTTATTACTTATATTTACTTATGTACAGGTTAATGAATTAAACTTAAACAATGTTTAAGCACTAGCGACAAAGGCTAGTTGGGTTCGTCTTGCTAAGTCAGAATTAATAATATTTATCAACTACTTACTTATCTAAGAGTGCATAATAGAATATCAAAAGATTTTTAGTTCGTATAGAAATTTAATATTTCTTGCGCTGATTTCTTGGCGAATACATTCAAGTTCTGGACAATTTTCCAATATATGAATTATGATAAGTTCATAGGTATTACAGTAGGGACAAGTGAATGGCTGAGATTGGTTGAGGAGATTTTTATAAAATTTTCTATCTTGCCTATTATACAAAAGTGAAATAATCAATTTTAAAGAATGCTAATAAAAAGTTTGAATTGCACATCGGTATAGTCGTAATGATGAATATAATCAGTGATAATACCACCGAGCTCATTTTCTAATCTATCATTTAAGGGTAATTTTGAGAAATGATAACCATTCTGACGCTGTTGTTGTTGTAGCAATAAATCTGACGCTATAATCGGCTAGTAATCAACAATCGGTTGGAAGCGCACATGCTTAATTTAAAAGTAAATGCGTTAATGTAGAGTTAAAAAAGAGCGTGAATTTTTTTGTAATGTTTTATTAGATTTTAGATAATCCAATTACATATATTGTATGCAAGGCAAAAAGGGGATTTTGTATACACATATTTTCTTTTTCTTAAAATTTGGATACGATTTTTCATATCATCTCAATCATGAGTAAGGTCAAAACCCTATTTATCAATACTGATCCAAATGCCTTAGTAAAATTTTATTCACATCTTCAAATAAATTTTGCTAATTGACTGCATTTTTGTTCTGATCTTGGCGCTTTTTCACTATTCAATTGAAACAATTCACTTGTAAAAAATTACGTTACGTACAACCGTTACGTGTAGAAATTATAATTCCATTGGGTACACGTCCGCGGGTTTAAAAATGCAACTGCCAGTGTACGAGAAGTTACAAATACTCAGTTGATTTCTGTTTATTTCAGAATGTGTAATGCAAAACTTCTTGTGCAGTTTTAGTATAGTATAGTATAGTTTTACGTGCTGTTGTGACCTTACTTTTAGGTATTCCTCGCAAATGTAATATTATTCATTAAGAATTTTCAACTATTGATTAGCACACCAACTTCGCATAATATAGATTAAAAACGGAAATCACCGTTTTCTGTTGATTTTTTGTTCCCGGTAAACATTTTCATGTAATCGAATCAAAAACGACGCAACTTCGAAGTCAAAGAAAATTTAACAACCGGGATTTTAAAACACACAGAGTATATTCGAAATCTTTTCATCGAAAAACTTGGGAGACTGATGACGATATACACATGGCTATTGCTTGTAGATATTGGCTAAATCTTTTTTTTTTCTTTCTAAGTATTTAAGTCCCGCACTTGAGTCGCTTTATCCGAATACTATATTTTGCTCACTCGTATACAGGAGTACTTCTACTCTAGTTGACTTGTCTCGGCTCATCAATACTTTACTCTTATCTTCTCAGCTATCCGTAAATTAAAATTTAGAAAGGAAGAGGTTATAGCTTTTGTTGTGAAATGATTGCATTGATGACAGAAATATGTTTGTGTTTTTACACTACGTAAGTATATTTTATTTGCGCGCAGGCTTAAAGTGCTAGTAATTGATACCATCCAGATGTGCAATTACGGTCCTTGCATTAAAGCGTTGTCATTTTGAAAACAATTATATTTTTCTTGGAGGTTTTATTCCGAAATCTTATGCTTCAGGATATAGCTTAAAATATGTGAAAAAGACTTAACCACTATTTCAATTTGGTCACCATTTTGTAAAGCATTTTTTCGGTATTTTGGGTAAATAGAGTTAATAGAGTTTTAGAGTTACTTTTTTGATGCTAAAAACGAAAATGACATTATAAAGAAAGCATGAACACTGAATTTCCTGATAATCGTTATCATAATCGTTCAGCCAACGCGCACGGTGAATTCAATATTTGGTTGTAAACTGGTTTTGCGTCCCGGTCTTCGCTTGAAATTAATTCAGCACAGTAAATCGAGCTGTCTTAGAAAAACTAATCGCTTAACAGGTTAAATCATTGACCACCATTTTAGCTGAACAGGCAATTATTTTTTGTATTTCTTTGATGGTTTTGTTTTAATTCCAAGATTTTGATCAAAGTTGTGATAGTAAGCTAATGGCAGCACCGCTTCAAGATATCCAAATAAAGTGATACAGTCATTTCAGAGATTTCGGATGCTTAATTCCCAGGCCATGGGAACTACAGGAACTGGGTGTAAACTGGGTATAAACGCATTCCCCCTGAAAGAAATCTTCTAAATTCGCAAATGGGCGCACCTTTTTGACGTCTTGGCTTTTGCTACACACAGCGCAATGGTTCCTGCTCCTTTCATTTCTGTTTTTCAGGCTACTTGGCTCACTGTAAACACTGTGCTCAAAACTATCTCACAGCACCCAATTGAATTTTTAATGAAAAATAGAAAACGTCAACCTGTAAAGGGTTAAAAGTTATTCACTATTTGGCATTATATTCGGGAACACAAAAGGGAACTGCTAAATAACTACTATATTGAATACATTTTGATTAAAATTAATTCTAACTGCAAAAAACTTACAAAGGTTTTTTGTATTTTACGTTACGATCTGAATATAAATAAATTTATTCATGCAAGAGCACTCTGTGTTATCATTCGATTGTGATAAAACAATTTGTAATCTTGCTATAGAAAAGCAAAATTTGCTTTACACTTCTGAAACTGCTCACTTGTTTCAAAAGTGATCCAATTTTGCAACAGTCGACGACTTTTATTAGTACACTACGATGCCTGCACTAAAAAATGAGTATTTATTTTTCATCAATCATTTTTTGTTCCCCATTTACAGATGCATCAAACATGAATGAAGGTGAGTCAGCAGGAGGGGGGCATCAACGGGCTAGCCCAGCCCCTCCTGCTGTATCCGACCATAGATCAGTTTTATCGTCAACAACTTCAACAACATCGGTGAATACGACCACCAGTAGCGGTGCAACCATACCCGCAACTTTAAAAATTGCCACATCTGATTCCTATCACGCCGTGGCAACAACGTTTGTGAATACATCCACTACACCTCGCAGCTTTCAACAAGCGTTTACTCAGCAACATTTGCAGAAGCAACAACAAGTTTCCACAACAAAAATATCAGGAACTAATAATCAAAGTACTCAAAACAAATCGGTACACCAAAAGAAATTACAACATCTGGTGGCGCAGGCGCATCAATTGCCTATGCCGCAAACTACACAAGTAGCGGAAACAATAAGTACAGCAGCAACTGATATCGTTTCGGAAGCACAAAATCAATTTGATAACAAAACTGGTGCGCAGATTACACAACACGTGTTAACGACGGACACGTCCGGCAGTCTAATTAATAATTTCGTATCCTCAACGATTACACCCGGTTCAATTGCAGAGGCGGGACAGCAAGATATACACAGCGGTTCACCGCTGCCCAAGCGACCCAAACTTGGGGGGAGTGTCGGCAGTAGCTTGCCTGCTTCGTTGTTGCCAGCAAGTGGGAGTACGCAGGACAACGGCAATACGGCATTGTGTGCACCACAGGATATAAATGCGCTCAAGAAGCGCATTTTGGAGCAAAAGAATCTCCGTTTGCGAAGTCTTACAGAAAGGTATGTTGTTGTTGTTGTTGTTGTTGTTGTTGTTGTATCAGTTATTGTGTACTACTTAACCCTTTGCACTCGAGGGCTCCGGAGCGGAGCCATTTAAAATTTGTCTTCAAAGTCGAGGGCTCCGCTACGGAGGCAATGGAAATAATTTTCAGTTTTTAACATGAGAACAAAAACAAATCGTAAAAATTAGTTATAGGATATTTCGCTGTTGGTGACAAATAACGGTCGCGGCTCGCAGATTGTTATGCTCTCGATAACAGCACACAATCGCGGTTTGAGCAACATTCCGCATTCCGCACTTGGATGCAAGTGAGTTAAGTCGTGTTATTCAGCAGTAGAGTGTATATCAGATTCGAGTGCAAAGGGTTAACTGCTCACCTGAATTTAAAAAACTAAAACTACAAAATATATTAGTTTGGGGAAAAAGTAATCCATTATTTTTGTGCACATTGTTTAAAACTGTTTTATGATCGATCTTTAGTTTCTGGGCGATGGTACGACTAGTAACATGCCGGTCAACTTCGATTATTTCTGTAATGTTATTGACATTTCGACATTATCGACATTTTCTTTAACATCAAAAATGCCTGAACGGAATCGCCAAAACCAGAATTGCACGTAATTAGTTGTAGCAGTATCGGCACCATAAACACCATTCACAATTTCAGCGGCCTGGCTTGCATTTTCGCCTTTATCAAAGAAAAACTAAAATGTACCGAATTTTCTCTTTGGTGACTTCCATTGTAACAGAATGGAACAAACAAAAAACAGCAAAAGATTGAAATTTAAACTGTTTGATCTATACTTTACGAGATATCGATCACTACAGCTATCTACCCAAAAGAATAACTCAGAATGCTGGCGACATTAAAACAATTGGCTGGCCGGTTCTAAATTACGCTTCGCCTGTCTGGTCGCCTGGAACTATTGATACGCAGTGAACAAACTCCAGACATATCAAAACAGTGCTATTAGGACAGCCACGGAATGCCTCTTAAGGTCTCCCTACAACACCTACATAATGAGGTACAGATGCTCCCTCAAGGAGCACAATAAACTGCTCAGCAAACATTTTCTACTCGGTTGCTACTGCAGGTTTCACCCCTGTAGATACCTGCTTGAACCAGAGCCGCCTCACTGGCACGTTAGCAGGCATCTCTTCAACTACTCCGACGAGTTTTAGGGAAAACTAACCGATAACTACTGGACCGGACAGTGTTTAGACATACACTCAACGCCATTCATCGGGAGACACCACTTTCCTAAACTCCCGACGCCCCGAATGCCACCACCCACAGCAGATGAAGAGCTCCAGCTACACCGAGAGACCCGCCTAACCTTGGCACAATTATGTTCTGTACGTTATCCTCATCAAACCCACTCACCTAACACCCCTTTCCCTCTGGACACAACCTATCGAAACTGCAAGTTCCTGGGCCGCCTAACGTTAGATGAGCTGGACCGGTACCTACAGTGCACTGGCAGGGTTTAGTAAGGTGTTACATTAATAACCGAGAAAATAATAATTTTATTTTTTCCCAAAAAATATATTATATCTAATCATTTCTGTGGCGGTACGCCATAGTAGTTTAAGTCAACTTAACATAAAAATGAAATTATGTTCTTAATAGTGTTCTAAATACTAATCTGTTCGCATAATTTTCGAATTTTCTGTTTCTTATGCTTATTCATAGTTTACTTAAATTTAAATAAAAACTGTTTTTTCTGTTTACAGACACACAGAAAATGTCGCCGAATTATTCTATTTACAAAGCGGTGGCAACATGATGGACTACCCGACGTGGCGTAAGAAACCACCAACCCCGCAGTTCGTCACCTTCAGCAATGCTTATCGTCTAGATCAGTTGGTTAGCGAGGACAGAGCTGCTGTATTAGTTCAGCAAAAAACTACTGATAACATAGCAACAATAATTGGTGTTGCCAGCGGCAATCAAGTGAATCAGCAGCAACAACAATCACAGCAATCACAAAAGCAAACACAAGACTATTTGGCTGCAATCACAAATAAAACGGTTAGTAAAACTAATATTCAGAAAACTTACCGATTTGAAATTCAGCTTGAAAGGTATGAGCTTAAAATGATGATAAAATGTCACTGAACAAGTTAACTGGCTCTATTTTTGAAAAAGTTAGCTTTCAAAGGATGTTCGCATTTGCGAGGCATTTGTCTGATTCATACCATTCAAATTTATTTCAAAAGAAAATAATTGTGCGATAAATCACAATTGTTTGTTGTTATTTTAATACATTTTTTTGTTTGTGTTTGCATTTTTTACTTTGCAGAGTACGCAATCTCAAATAGCAACAGATATAAGTAGTAGTAGTGGTAGTAACAGCAACAGCAGCTGCAGTGGAGCTTCATCAGCAGCTACACAGAACGCTGGTAATTCGCTTACTGCCACGGCAACAACTTCAACGCCTGGCAGTAGTGGCAGTGTTAGTGGTAATTTACCTTCCACTGATGCGACTAGCGACGTACTGCCACAAGGTGCTGAAATCAAAATTCCCGCCATAGGTGCAACGCCTGTGGCTGTTTCCACAAAGTTACCAGCAGCTGTTGTACAACTGACCCAACAAGGTATGTGTCCACATCTTATGATTAAGCTTTCTTAGTTGAATTATTTCGTTTCTAACATTTCATACGAATTCCTTATTAAAACAAAAGTGCTAAAAGTTTAACAACAAAAATGTAAAATTTGCCACTTCCGTTCGCTTTCCCGACTGTGCACACACACACATACACAAAACCTTTTCGCCTCCTAAAGGAAATTTCTGTAATTTTCATTTACCCTTACCAATATCACCTACTTAGTTTATTTAGTTTTGTGTATATGAAATATAACTGTAAATTGGCGAAAAGGCATAACAATATTACTAAACTAAATACATCAATATTTCAGATAAATAATAAGATTTAGACATCTTTGGCCACATCATCTAGTTTAGCCAATATTTAATTTTTTATTTTTTTTGTTCACGTTTTTCTTGTATTATACTGTCAATCTCACAAACACACTCACACTTTCTCACGTTATTCTGTTGTGTATCATCTCTACATTGTATCATTATATAGGTCACATACCCGGTAGACCTTTAGGAGGTCGGCACGGGATGGTATTTGGTCAAATACCCACCCCACCAGCTGTAGGAAATTCTACCTTACCTTTGGTGCCAGGTGCTTATCGTTTTTTCAGAACAAGCAATTTCTTTTACTTTATCAATTAAATAGTTTTTCAGTTATGTAGTTAAATTTTGCCGATATACATACATATTAATATAAATAAATAATTTGATTTTGATTTGATTTTCTTTGAGGTAGTTAAGTGTGCATTCCATATGCAATTGGAGTATAGTAAAATTTTTTATGCTTTTTCATGCTTCTTGTAAAGTTAATTTTTTGATTATTAATGATTGGATTGGCTATTGGTTCATTTGGATTTCTAGATAATTTCTAAGTATAACTGTATTATTTTTACTTATTCTAATTTCCTGCCACAATCATTGACTTCTCTTTAACATTATTTTTAGTAATTTGTAACCTTTAGTACAAACCATTTTTATCAATTATATTATGTTCTCATTTGAAGAGTTGGGTTAGAAGAATGTAAATCAATATGTCAAGAAAAATCCATTTTTATTTTATTTTATGTAACCTGAAGTGTTTATTATGGCAACATTCTTCTTTTTTTGTTTTTACACAGCTAATAAAAGGGAGATAATACAGGGTGTAATAGATCTTAAGGACGAAGTGCAAACTTCTATCTCCATATTTATCTTTCTAAATCAGACGCCAAAAAATATTGCCCAATAATTCCTTTCCTTTGTCAAAGCTAAAGTTTGACTTTAATTCGATTGCTCAGCCAGTTTATTTAGAAATGTGTTTCCGTCTTAGCGGGGCCGTCTTATGTGAAAGCTCTTTTGATATCCGTGTCCAAAAAAAAACTTCAGCTAATATTTGACACGATCCCAGTTAAATTCTATTATTTACTCGATATCTCGCAATGTATCGGTCAAAGGTGACATTTCACATTACAAAGTCTTATGCTGTTTTTTTGTTTGTTCCATTCAGTTGCGAGTTACAGGGTGTTAACAATGAGAGTCAACAAAGAGAAAATTTGGTACATATAACAGTTTTTAATAAAGGCGGTTAGATCTGGATATAAGCCCGGCCAAAACAGACATTATTCCTTTCACCAGGAAAAGAATTTTACCAGGAATGAGAGAGATCAGCATGGACAGGGTTGCTATTGGTTTGATCAGCGAGGTTAAGTATCTTGTCGTTGTCCTCGATGCCAAGCTTAGCTGGAACAGGCATGCTGGCGCAACCTTGTCCAAAGCAACAAAGGCTCTCATGATCTCCTAACGTCTAGCAGGAAATTTCCTGCGGCTGTGGTGACATGGAGCGGTCGCTTGTGCATCGACAGCGCGGGCAGTGCTAACACAACTTCAGCTCCTACGGGGGCGATGCGGACCTGCCGTACATGGAATTGTTGAGGTTGCAGCTCCCAGTTACCGAGCTACCCAGAGATGATAAAATTCGAAAAGAAGTTTAGAATTGAACTGCTAATGACTGAATTGCCATTCTGAGCGACAGTCCTGTGAGATCAAGTCTTCACTGGTCCTTGAGTGTATCGAGCAACTGAATCTACTAGGAACGCACAATCACATCTGGCTAATTTGCGTTACAATAGATTTTATTTATAAAAAGCTCGGTTTTTTTTCAGGTGGTGGTCTGTATTTTTTGCCGTTTGGAGTTAGTTCTTTCACATTCATATGGTATTTTATTATTCCGCACTTTTCGCAGTCTTGTTCAATGCTCAAAATTTACATTTTCAAGACTTTACTATTAATAAGTGCTAAATAAAACTTAAATGCGATGTTGCCAATTGATTGCTTACAACCCAGAAGCCTAATCATTCTAGATTATCGCATACAAAAAGAATAATTATGAACGTATTTTTATGTTGCAACAACAAATGATACGTTGTTCAGTGTAATAATAAATTAATTGTAATTTTTAATTAAATATTCGCATATTATTTTATTGTGATATATAATATAAGTACAGTCTTCGAGCACGAGTTATTAAATTAAAAGCTGCACTTTTCCAAATCACGTAAAATCTGAATGAGTATTTTACGTGGTGTTTATTTGTATGAGGTGCTATAAAAATATTCAGTGCGATGTTGCCAATTGATTGCTTACAACCCAGAAGCCTAATCATTCTAGATTATCGCATACAAATATGAAAAAAAAATCAAATGAATTCGGTAGATAGAGTTAAAATATTATTTTTAAGTATTCTAAATAGCGTCAACACAGTTTTTTTTGTTTTTTTTATATTTTATTTAAATTCTTAGTTTTTAAATTTTTTTTTTCAAAGTCCCAACCATTTTCATTGAACCCATTTTTTAATTTGTAGCTTAGGCACTAATGCCCAATTAAAAATATTGGATTTCTTATACAAAATATTGGTTTTTGCCTGTATCGCCTCTCGCTTGTCGTTGGTTACGTATGATTTTTTTTTTGCATCTCTCCAACGCATGTGCCGTTGTGTCTTTGAACCATATGACTTTCTTTAACTCACTTCTCTAAAATGCGTTAATAATTTTCTTTTCTTTTTTGTTTTTTTAAATTTCCTTGAAATTCAAATCGGATTTCTCTAGGTGGCACACCGCTTGTACCTGCTATCGGTGGTGGCAGCGGTTCTCCTACGGTATTGCGACGTAATGGCAATGGCGCCGCGATTGCGTCAGCTGGCACAGCGGGCAACACTTTGCACAGTAACCCGCCTCCTCCGCTCTATTCGCCAACTCCCAATGCGGTGTTGGTGCCAGCCTCCGTGAATGGTAGCAGTGCCACTGCTGCAAGCAGTAGTGGAGGCACTACGGCTTTGGCTGGTGCATCCGGCAGTAGCTTAAGTACACCGACCAGCGCCGGCAGCAGTGGAGCTGCTACAAACAACGTGCAAGAGTTTTCATTCAAAGCAAAGCAGGAGGTTTATGTGCTGCAGCGCATTTCGGAATTACAACGAGAGGGATTATGGACTGAAAAACGTTTGCCAAAACTACAAGAACCCAGCCGTCCGAAGGCACATTGGGACTATTTGCTGGAGGAAATGGTTTGGTTGGCTGCGGATTTTGCGCAAGAGCGCAAATGGAAAAAGAATGCTGCTAAGAAATGCGCAAAAATGGTGCAAAAGTATTTCCAGGATAAGGCGAATGCAGCGCAGAAAGCAGAGAAGGCGCACGAGGCACATTTAAAGCGGATAGCTGCCTTTCTCTCCAAGGAGGTTAAAATGTTTTGGTCGAATGTGGAGAAATTGGTTGAATACAAGCATCATACCAAGCTAGAGGAGAAGCGTAAGAAGGCGCTTGATCAGCATTTAAGTTTTATTGTCGATCAGACAGAGAAATTCTCACAGCAGCTCGCCGAGGGCATGAACAAGAGCGTAATGGACACAGCTGCTGGTGCTGCTAGTGGAGCGCCTAGCATGGAATCAAGCAGAATATCATCGCCCAAACGTGAAATAACGGGCAACGGGTCTGATGGTAAGTGTAGCAGACAAAACATCAGTAATATGCTAATATATATACATTTTTTTCTAGATGATTTCCGTCCAGAATCTGGTTCAGAGGATGATGAGGAAACAATTGCTAAAGCAGAAGAGGAGGCGGCAGATGTCAAAGAAGAGGTTGCAGCATTGGAAAAGGAATCTCGAATGGATCTTGATGATTTTCTCAAAGACCTGCCAAAAGGTTATTTGGAAAATCGCGATAAAATTTTACTTGAAGAAGAAGATGACTCCAAAATGGCAACCAGTAGTCAAGAAGATGATGCAGACGACGCTGAATTCGAAGCGAATGAAGATAGTGATGACGATGAGAATACGATTAGTAAGCAAGAGGAGGAAGAAACGGGCATCGATCATCAGAAAGAAATAGATGACTTAGAAGCGGACAATGACTTGACGGTCGAACAGTTGCTGGAAAAGTACAAATCGGGTAAAATTGATGAACCAACAGTAACAACGGCGCGAAAAAGTGGTTTAGCGACCCCAGCAAAGAAACGCGCTAAAATGGTTGATTCAGACGATGATGAAGTGGATGAAGACACTAGCAGCGAAGGTACGGAGGTGGAAACTGAAAGTGAGTCAGATGAAGCCACTATTGTCGAGGCGCCTTCATCGGACGAGAGCGAAGAAAACGAGCAAGAAGATGGACTGAAAAGTCTGCTTGAGGATGTAAGTGGAAACGGGTGGCATATTTCAATTCATTTAAATATTTATATTTATTTCTCACTTTTTAAACGGTTCCAGACTGAGGGCAACAGCAAGGATGACATGATCAAAGACGCCGCTGCACTTGCCGAAAGCATACAGCCCAAGGGCAATACGCTGTCCTCAACAAATGTGGTCACGCCTGTACCATTTCTACTTAAACATACGTTGCGTGAGTACCAGCACATCGGTTTGGATTGGCTTGTCACCATGAATGAACGTAAATTGAATGGCATACTGGCTGATGAAATGGGTTTGGGTAAAACCATACAAACAATTGCACTACTGGCGCATTTGGCATGCGTCAAAGGTAATTGGGGTCCACATCTGATTGTTGTGCCATCGTCGGTGATGCTCAATTGGGAAATGGAATTCAAAAAATGGTGTCCTGCATTCAAAATACTCACATACTATGGTACGCAGAAAGAGCGTAAGCTTAAACGCGTGGGCTGGACGAAGCCGAATGCGTTTCATGTATGCATAACATCGTACAAATTGGTGGTGCAGGATCAACAGAGTTTTCGTAGGAAAAAATGGAAATATCTGATATTGGATGAGGCGCAGAATATCAAAAATTTTAAGTCGCAACGCTGGCAATTGCTGCTGAACTTCTCAACTGAAATGTGAGTTGACTTCCGCGTTTTTGATTTTAATCAGGATAAAAAAGTATGTTTGTGACATGAAGCACCGTAATCAGTGCTTATTCGAATTGCTAACTAGAATAAGAACTACGCTTAGGTGCTTAAATCAATCATTTCAAGCATTTTTACTTTAGAGACTGCAAGCTCTCTACGCTGACTTGTCAAATGCTTTGAAGACAATGAACGAAAATTTGATTAATATTTATAAAATTTTGAGTATTCACTTGCAACGCGTGGCATATATATTAGTAAATTAACTATTTTCTCCCCCTAGACGTCTCCTGCTCACCGGTACACCGCTTCAAAACGATTTGATGGAATTATGGTCGTTAATGCATTTCCTTATGCCGTATGTGTTTTCATCGCATCGTGAATTCAAAGAATGGTTCTCAAATCCCATGACCGGTATGATTGAAGGCAATATGGAGTATAATGAAACGCTCATAAGTCGACTGCACAAGGTTAGTCACTCGCAAAACATTGACATTTGTGACATATATTTTTAAGTTTCAATGTTTTCCCTATCATCAGGTTATACGACCGTTCTTGCTGCGACGTCTCAAAAAAGAAGTTGAAAAACAAATGCCGAAGAAGTACGAACATGTTATAATGTGTCGTTTGTCCAATCGTCAGCGCTATTTGTACGATGATTTTATGAGCCGCGCAAAGTGAGTTTGTAGACAAATTGTTTATGCCGTACTTGCGGTATTGAATTCTTATTTATTATCTTATTCTCTTTTAGAACCAAGGAAACGCTGCAAACGGGAAATCTTTTGAGCGTCATCAACGTACTCATGCAGCTGCGTAAAGTTTGTAATCATCCAAATATGTTTGAAGTGCGTCCAACAATATCGCCATTTCAAATGGAGGGCATAACCTACGAAGCGCCACGAATTGTGTACGATTTACTGGATTACGAACCATTAAAGGTATGTTTATTACTCAGTCAGGTAAAAAAAAAGTTATACGATTTACTTCACTGATGATAAAATGTCACTGACATTCTGATCCAATCTATTATTGAGCGGATCGGAATAAAAAGGATGTTCGCATTTGCGAGGCATTTGTCTGATTAAAATGGTAGAGTGCAGTATATTTTAAGAATATTTCTGATCGGAATTTTTTTTTCATTTACTTATGTTTCAAAGATCTATTGTGTCCCCTTCATGGATTCAGAGTATTTTTATGAGTCCAACTTCCCCAATAAATTTTAGTATTCTTTTGGGGGAAAAGAAATCCATTTTTTTTGTGTAAAATTAAGAACTTTATTTAAGATGTGCACCGTTTTGTTGTATTATTTGTGGCCATTTTTAAAGCCTCTTTCATAGAAGTGTTGGTCCTTCTTTGCCGAAAAAATGTAGTGATCGATTTTCACAATCTTCTCTTGAAACCTATTTCTTATCACTCAGGAAGGGAGAGAAAAAGGTGATAGTCGCTTGGTGCCAGGTCCTGATTATATGGTGGTAAGCTCCCGGAGATTTGGCGAGTCACTATAGACGTGTGTGGCTTTGCACTGTGTGATGGAACACAACAGCTCCTTTGTTGGCCAATTCTGACCGTTTATTGTTGGCAGTAAAGGTCTAAATTTAGTGTTTAGCCATACGGAGGCAACTCATAATAAAGTATTCCTTTCAAGTCCTTTCAGTCTTGGCTTGGCCTTCCTTTTAGTCGTGGTTTGACCACCGTTTGAGCTGCTGCATTACGCTTGGACCACTATCGTTTGCCCATTTCTCATCCCCAATCGCCATCCGTTTAAGAAATGGTCGCTTTCGTTCCGTTTGGCTAAGGTTTCGCAGATAAAAGTTCGATTCATCATGTTTTTGGTGCTAATTGGTGTGTCGCCCAAGCATCGAGTTTCATTTTGAATCCAGCTCTGCGCATGTTTTATGGTAGATTTTTAGCTCCATACTGGTCAACTTCGATTATTTCTGTTATTTTATCGATATTTCCAACGACGGCCCTGCCTTGCGAGGGGCATCTTTAACATCAAAAATTCCTGAACAGAACCAACGAAACCAAAATTACACGTAATTAGCTGTTGCGGTATCGGCACCATAAACACCACTCACAATTTCAGCGCCTGGCTTGCATTTTCGCCTTGATTAAAGAAAAACTTTAAAATGTACCGAATCTTCTCTTGGTTGACTTCCCTACACCCTTGCGTTACGTTCTTCGACTATTAGGTTGGTTAATCTAATCGATTGGGCTCCTAAAGCTTCTTTCTCCGATTCCTTACGCTCCAATAACTCAACTTACTGGCAGTTCTTTTTTTATCTGTAACTGTTTTTATATACCTTCCACATAACTTCCTTCACTTCCGCAATCTTGTTGGTATTTAATTAGTTGGCAGACCGGTATTGAAATCGTTCCCAAGACAGTCGTGTATACTCTACTCTACTGGAAAGTCGAAGCAAAGATTGTTGTCCCAAAAGCGTTCGTAAAAAAATTGATGGAGATGGAATTTATGTGAATATGACTTTGGGTGGATGTTTTATGTTGTTAAAACAACAATACGGTAATGAAATCGAATTTTCTATACTAATATACTAAAGAATTCAGCGCCATTGTGCCATACCCTGCAGTTTAGTTTTTATTTATGGATTTGAAATTCTACGCCTTCCCTACTATATCGAACTATATCTTGAACTATTTGCACTACCACAATTTCATTTGTTTAATAATTAATTCAAATCAGTTACCCAACTTGACAATTGAATGTTTCCCCCTCTATTTATCTTTCAGCACGTCGATTTACATTCGCTTAATTTAATTCTTATTGATTTGGAGATCACACTCACCGCTTATGTATCGTACAAGTCACGCGTGCTTGAAGCGCCACGTAAGCTCATTGAGGAAATCGACAGTGCACCGGCACCCCCGCCACACTGCCCGCGTGGGAAATTTAAATTCTACATACGCGTGCGCGACCCGCAAGTTCAGCAGAATTTGAGTCAACACAGTACGACCTCGGTACGTGTGGGCGCTAGTCCTGCTATGCGCACAGAAGGCAGCAAGATGCTGCCATTGCGCGAAACGAATACTGCGAATATACGACTGGTAAAGCGTTTGAACAATATAAACCCTGTTAACACGTCCAAAATGCCCGCGTTGTCGATGGCGCCTTCAACATCCACATCAGCCGCCATAGCTCTGGCTAACAGTGGTGTTGGCAATATACGCACCGCCTCAGGCATATCAGTCACGCGTGTACAGGTCGCGCCGCAATCGAATACAAATTTAACACCACCGCCAGCGAAAATCGCCAAGCTGATGCAACATGGCAATGGTAAACCGTATTTTCTGGTTACATCCTCGGCTGGTAGCAGTTCACTGAGTGACACCATATCTGGAAGTAGTGCTTCGGGTAGCCGGCTGACTTTGGTGTGCAAAAGTGGTATCAGCAACTCGAATATGGCTAATGTAAGCGTTAGTGGTGGCGCAAAAAGTAGCGTTGCTGCTGTTAGCATAAAGCCGAAACCGGAAAATTCCAAGCTGTTGTCCACCATTGCGCAACAGGTAAAAAGTAGCACCGACGATGTGACAAACGCGGCGATGGATGTCGATGAGTCTGAAACTGCAGCAACCGAAACATCCGAGTCCGATCCAATATATAATATGCATGAAATACTGGAGAAGCGTAAGGAGCAGCGCATGGCGCGCTTAAAACTGGTGGCAACTGTAAATAGACGTCGCATCGAGGGCGTGCCAATTTATGGGGACGACTGTCGCGATGCGTTGGCCAAGTGCAGCAATCCGAGTCAGACATTGGAATACTCTAGCTGGCAAACGCGCAGCTATACCAACTGCTGTACGGCCATGAAACGACGCGATAGTTGGACACTCAGCAAGATACTCAAATCGTATGAGAAGCGCGTTGAGGAGCTTCGCCAAACGTTCAACAATTTTGTAATATACGTACCATCGGCGTGTGCGCCGCGTATACGCTTCTATGTGCAACATTTAACATCGGGACGCTTGCAGCGCGATCATGCTATTGAAAATATGGTTACGCAATATGTCTCACCAAAGCTCTCATTGCTGCATCCTGTCATCTCAGCGATGACCACACAATTTCCGGACCCCCGTCTCATTCAATACGATTGTGGCAAATTGCAAACGCTCGATCTGTTATTGCGCCAACTGAAGTCGGAGCAGCATCGTGTGCTAATATTTACGCAAATGACAAAAATGTTGGATGTTCTAGAGGCGTTTCTTAACTATCACGGCCACATCTATTTGCGGCTAGATGGCTCGACGCGTGTCGAACAGCGACAAGTACTAATGGAGCGCTTCAACGGTGACAAACGCATTTTCTGCTTCATCTTGTCTACGCGCTCCGGTGGCGTAGGTATTAATTTAACCGGCGCAGATACTGTGATATTTTACGATTCCGATTGGAATCCAACAATGGATGCGCAAGCGCAAGATCGTTGCCATCGTATTGGGCAAACACGCGATGTGCATATATATCGACTGGTGTCGGATAAGACAATCGAAGTGAACATACTCAAGAAAGCGAATCAGAAGCGGATGCTCAGTGATATGGCGATCGAAGGTGGCAACTTTACAACAACATATTTCAAGAGTTCCACCATCAAAGATCTCTTCAATTTGGAACAAGCTGAGCAAGATGACTCACCTGCAGCGAATGGTAGTCGCGTGGAGAAACCAACGACTTCGTCAGCTGGTGCTGCAGCAATAGTTAGTGAGTTGGGCACTGAAATTGAAACGGAGAAGCAGTCTCTACGTGCTTTTGAGAGCGCATTGGCCGCTGCTGAGGACGAGCAGGATGTACAGGCAACAAAAACGGCAAAGGCAGAGGCAGCGGCCGATTTGGCAGAATTCGATGAAACAATTCCTATTGATGAGGCAACGACGGTAGACGGCGCAGCAGCGACGGAAATGAGTAAAGCCGACTTAGAAATGCAAAATCTTGTGAAACAGGTGGGTTTTATAGTATTTTACAATTATAAAAGAAACTGCTGAACAAAAATATGAATTTTGAAATAATTAGTATTAGATCAAGATATTATCTAGAGCAGCCTGACCATTTGTACCCCACTGTGTAAATTCTAATCCCGGAACGTCTAAAGGAAAATAGACGAAATTGAATTTTTTTGTTTGCTTTTATTTTTCTGGATTTTAAGAAAAAAAGCCCTGCCCCTTTTGTGAAAAAAAAAAACAAACAAATGGTCATTCTAGAATTATTATTATCAAATGGCTATTCTAGAATTATTAAAAAAAAGTTCCATTAAAAACTTTCAATATACTCATATGGTCATTAAAATACTTTTAGTATCTCTTATTTTTGAATGTTTTCTTCCCGATTCGATTCTTTAAAACTCCCCAAAGGTTTTCAATGGGGCTTAGGTCAGGTGAGTAGCTTGGCCAATCCATAATTCTAACATTATTTTGTTAAAACCATTCTTGCAATAACATTGAGGAGTGTTTTGGGCCATTATCTTGCACAAAAAGTCACCGAAAGTCACTTCTTAAAGTATGTCCTTGTAAATAAATTTGCCCATTTTATTGGTTATGAGGTGAATAGGTCCTACTCCATACCAAGAGAAGCATCTCAAAATCATTATGTTGTCACCACCGTGGATGGCTTTTTCTATTGTGAACCGTGGTGAGAATTTTTGTCCTTATGACGTCAGAAATTTCGCCCAGCATAATTTTGAAATAAATTTATATTTCTTTCATCGCTCCAAAGTAGTTTATACCATTTTTTCATACCCTCTGGTCCACTCCATGACTTGTGCTCTTCAGCAAAATTTTTCGTCTTAAATTTGCTTGTTTCAACAGAGGAACTTTACGAGCTATTCTATTTAATTATTAGTTAATAAATGTAGTATCTAATTCGCTACATTCAACATTTTTCACTTAATTCGTCAAAATGTAGGAGTTATCCGCAAAGTACCTATTTTAGTGATCACTCAAAATTACACTTTATGGAAATAACCAAATCTGTGCAACCAAAAACGCAACTTAATATGAGGGGTCCTTCAAATTCACAACGAAGCAGTGATGCCATTTGTAAAAAGGTGAAACTTTCATAATAGCTTTAAATTTTTTGGACCGGCTCAAGGAAATCGAGATATAAAGGCAGTGTACCTATTTTAATGACCACATGTGTATGCATCAGGAGAAACCAAACTATTTATTTTATTTATCATTCCTACACGGCATTAGACTTCCAAATGTTCAATTCAAGTACTTCCACTTTTGCTTGGACGCGGAGGTTTGGTGCCAATATAAATCTTCAAGGACGTTCAGACATAGTCAAAGCGATTGCAAACGCTTGGTTATATCACTCAGCGTCGTACATTTACAAATAAAGCAACTATTAAGTGTTGTTCGTCACCACTAGCGATGATGACGATTCAAACACGGTGTAACGTTTATTTGTTTGTTGTTTTTCCAATGTTTAATAAGCAATTATTCTACTTCACAGCTCTCGCCAATCGAACGTTATGCAATGCGCTTCGTGGAAGAAACCGGCGCGGCATGGACTGCCGAACAGTTGCGTGCAGCCGAGGAGGAAATCGAAGCGCAAAAGCGAGAATGGGAAGCGAATCGTTTGGCTGCATTACAAAAGGAGGAGGAGATGCTGAAAAAAGAGGCTGAAGCTGATGAAATGCTTACCTACAATCGCAAGGATGCAAACAATCAGGTTAATAATAAAATTCAAGGGTCTACAATTAGAACAAACACTATGATTAAGCCGAATAGAAGAGTACTTAAAAAACAGTTAGGGCGAGGTGGCGGTAAATTCGGTAGACGTAGACGTAGCAGTGAAGCTATTGGTACATTAGACGCGAGCTGTGCAGTAAGACCACGACAGAATAGTAGTATGCGAGGGAAGAGGGCGCCAGTGAGTAGGCGAAGGGGAAGGGGGCGAGGTAATCGTGGTTTACGTGGTAGAGTAGCCTCAGTAGGTGTTAGAAACAGAAATGTTATTAGCAGAAGTAGAGGTAATAGCGTTGAGCCTGACAGCGCACAAGTAAAGCGGGTGCAAGGTTCTGCTAAGGGTAGACTAGCGAAAAGGTTGTCGTCACCAACAGCATCGGAAGAGGCTGTGGAGATGGCGACAACTGTAAAATCCACTAGAAAGACAACGCGTACCTCAATGGCGGCAGCAGCAGCCGCATCAACAGCGGATACAGATGGCGATGCAGTGAATGATGTGACGGAAAATGATAAACGCGAAGTGGTGGGGGTGAAGAGAAACCCGACGGGCGTGAAAAATCAAAGGTTATTGAATCGTCGCCTCCTGCAACATAAACGTCTCAAAGCAAATGCTGTTGCAGCAAATATGCGAAAGCGGAAAATAAGCGGTGCTGATGCTCTGGTAAAGCCACCGGCTGCTAAAAGAAAATCTGTTGAAAAGCTTGCAAACAAAGGTACAGCGAAGCGCCGGCAACTGCGCAATACTCCGAAGAAAAATACGCGTGCAAACAAGTCCAGTTCCCGTAGATTTAGCAGCAAGCAGAGCGATAATGATGATGAAGAGGAGGAAGAGCTAGCGTCAGCCGACGAAGATGGGGAGGAGTGTGAGAAATCGGCAAGCGAAAACGAGTATAACGAGGCTGATAGTGATAAAGCAGAAGTTGATGAAGATGATAGTGAAGAGGAAGCTGCTGAAGATACTAGTACGGCGATCAGTGCGGAAGACAATTCGGAAAATGACAACAACCAATACGACAGTGCGCAAAGCCATTACAGCGATGATGAGACAAAAGGGAATAAAGAAGAAAGCGAAGCGGAGGTGAGTGAGGATGAAAAGGCTAAGATGGTGCGAAAAAGAATGCCAACGAAATACTACTCACCACGCAAAAAAAATAAATCACGCGCTAGCAATATTTCTCCTCCCCCAGCTGAAGTCGCCGAGGACGATAGTGACGATGCCGCTGAGAATGAGAGTCAGAATGATGCTTCCAGCTATGTAACAGTGCTGGATACTATCGAAAACGATTACGATGATATGGACGAGGACCAAGACCAAGTCTATGGAGCCAATGACCACGATAATGACGGCAACGATAGCGAAAGTGAAAATGTAAAAGTTAACGAACAATCCCATACGTTTGCAAATGAACGACGTCGTAACGATTCAGAGGCACCAACTAATTCAAACAGTTTGGACGTTTGGAATGCACATACACAGATACAAGACACGACGACGACCAATTCGACATATTATAACGTTTCCGACGAATCTGACTCCGAAGAAAATGAAACTCCACTCGCACACTTGAACGCATCGCCGACAAAACGCGGTGCGGCAACTGCCGGGAGTCTGTCATCCGCAACGAAAACGACATCAGCCAATGCAACACCAACACCTGCAGCGCATCAGAATCATGTCGACGTGAACAGCCCGCGAACGCGTTCACGCGGTGCGGTTAAAATCAATCTATGGACATTGGATGTGAGCCCAGTGCTGCCAGATGTGCGTTCAGCAGCGTCGCGGATGTTAAAAAAGGAAGCAACTAAGCGACGCAGTAGAGTGGGGGCGTCGGTGAAAAGCACAACGACAGCGACGCATACAAGCCACAAAGAGCAATGCGACGAGGACATGGGCGAAGAAGAGCACTTAATAGACAGCGATGCCGAGAATGCCACCACCAATCACAAATCCAGATTGGCCAATACGATACCGCAAACGACAGCTGCAAGTACGCCGAATAGTAAGGCATCGAACACGGTATCGGCAAAAGTAAGTGTAACGGGGACGCAAGGACGCCGGTTTCCAAAGGCGCGGGTTTCAGCTGCGAATATACGAACCGGCACAACAACGCTACATCGTTGGCTGCTCAAAACGCCGAAAGCCACTAGAGTGGCCGAAATGGACGCAAACTCGGAAAACGAGGAACGTGAAGCGAATGTGAGTGAACTGCTCGATCCGCTCGCGGACAATAGCACGCTTTCAAGCATGGATTCCACAGAGTCGATAACACTGGTGAAAATGGCAGCAAATAGAAACAGCAATGGGCCGACATGATGTCACATTGCTGCTGCTGACGCGATTGGTAACACATAGTAACTATTGTAACTAGAGACGAGTGTCATGTCATGCTGCTGGAGCGCGCTAAATATATGACTCAAGTACTGAGACAGTATTATTAGCACTGTATCTTGCGCTGTCGTGCATTGTTGTGCGTTTGTTGTGGTCTTTTTAATAGGATAACTTATCATATGCTTGCTGTCTGCCACTGATTGTTGGGCAAGCAACACTAACGCACACCAAATCGGCATGCGCATGCTCGAGTGGGTAAAGAATGCGAGAAGCCATTCAGCCGACTGAAAGTTTTGCATGCCCAGCTTTAGCAGCTACCCTTGGTAGAGGAGCGCAGTTAGTTGGTTGCGGGCTATGGAAAGATAAAACATAAACGTGCAACACAAAGCACACGCTAAATTGAGAGAATCACAATATTTCAAGTAGATACAAGTTAATGCAATTAATTGTAAACAAAAACACAAACCACATAAAGGAATCAAATACTAAATCTTGTAAATATGTATGTTTAACTGGTAGTTAGTTAGGGGACACTCTTAATTTACGAATAAGAAGAGAAATAAATCTTTAGGAATTAACGAAATAGTATTGGTATGGAAATTATCATATAACAGTGTGCAAATTGCGAAGGTGGTCGTGTAGCATAAGGGGAGTGAATGGATTATTGATAAGTGCAGCATTTTCTACGAGACGCTACGCAATCGATGTTAGAAAATGAATTGCATCAACTTTTATAAAGTATCTATTTTCATTTTTATTTATGAAGTGAATTAATTACCAGACTATTGTATTTCAAATATAAGTGCTCGCGTCAACAATTGGCCGACTAATTTTGTTTTTTATTCCCAAGTTGCTGTTGTGGTTCTTGTAGCAGACTTTAGTCGAATATAAATCAACATTATTCACATAACTTATATGCTAAACACGCTTGTTCCTGTTGTTGTAAAGCTTAAAACGACTAACATACAGCATTGGGACAGTTTTGCTTGCTAGATTAACTGTTATGAATTTTTAAACTGAGTGTAAACCTGCAAAATTGGCGTTTAAACTTAGTTTAACTAGAAATCAGCGTTAAATTTGCACTGAAAAATTGGAGCTTAGTGAAATGTTGCAGGATTAGCAATCCTTGTCGGCGTGTATGAATTCGCGTTGCTTAGATTTGACTATCGAGTAATTTAGATAAGTTCTGCTGGTGTAGACCCGACTGATGTCGGAATTTCTTCTACTTTTCAAAGCATTTTAAATGCTCAATTTGAAACAGATGTGAGGCTAAGCATTATTTTTATAGAAACAATCGCAACTTCTCTGCTATCATTTCTACGCGCTGCAGCTGTTTGATTCATTCGAAGCTAGTTTTACTTGACATTCAAGTAGTGTGAGTCCATTTATCACAATTTTCTTAGAATAGTTCATGTTGTCCTAAAACTGTGTTTGAAAGCATGTAAAATCAGAGACAATAAAAAAGTACCGGCTTTAATAAAGTGAGTCCAAACTTGTTGGCGGCACTTTGCAAAAGGAAGTTCACTCAAATGTTCAAATTTTCCTAAGATGGCCCAATGGCGCGTGTTTTTATTTTAACTTTGAAGTCAACGCAATCGACTTGATAGCCTTTTTCTTGCAAGTCCACTGAAAAGGTAATTATAACGACGGACGAAATTGGGCTAATAAAATAAATTGAGCTAAAAATCAAATTCGCTAAGTAATCGACTTGATTTTGAAATTAAACGCAAATTACTGACGAATAATTACTTCAGGAACTACTTGCGATGGCAAACTTGCACAACCACTAAATATTTTATGCGGTATTATACGTTTTTTTTTTTAATTTGTTTTAATACCAAAAAAAAGAAGCTTTTAGCTGCTAGTTGCCGCTGCGTCTCATAGCAAAAACTGCTACATTCCCATGAAAGAAAAAAAGAAACAGAATGGAGAAAAAGTAACGACCCGCTGTGCGTTCCATAGTTCCAAATAGAGGTTTTTATTAGTAGTCTACGTTAAGTATTAAGGGTAAAATTTTATTTGATACACTTACAAAAAACGAATGAAGAGGAAAAAATTACTATAAAACAATAGTTAGTTTTTACGCACTGCTAGGTACTTTTATGCAGTAAGTGTAGCTACGACTGCAGGGCATATATGATGTACATATATCCGTATCGGGTATTCATTATCTTCTTTCATAACTGGCATTCATTTACGTTGTTGACTAGTTTTATGCCATTATTAAAAAAAATTATAATAATTGAGGTTATGTAGTTCACATGGCTTCAATGGCACCCAAATCGCATTTCATACGCAGCGAAATCAAAGAATAAACAATTTTCATTACTAATGCACAATCACCAATATTTTTATGATTATTTTTTTAATTTTGATTTTCCATTTTGCAAGAGAATTATTTCTACATAGGTCTGTGAACAAAAAAATAAATAAAATTATTAGTTTTTTTTTGTAAATTAAATATTTAGTTTGCATTTCCTTTTGCGGCACTAATTTTCGTGATCTTTTGACAAAAAAACTTAAATCGATTCATCGATGCTTTCATAGTTCAAGCGCTGCTCATCTGGAATACAAATTTAATTGAAATGATACATTTTTTATAAATAATTTGCATCTATTACTCGAAAAGCAATAACCGCTATAGTAAGAAAAGATATTTTGTCAAAAGTCCCACAAATTTGTAGCTTTTATTTTTTATACTCTCAAAATGGCAATCATCCTACTCATATCAACAACCTCCGCACGACCCGGTCGGATTATTTACACTCATAACTAGTAACATTAGTTAGCATTTTATTTAAATTGTAAGCAATAAGCTTTAATGTTAAGTTATTTAACCAGGAATTAGTAGCAGAACATATTGTTTATGACTATGTTTACTCTCGCCGTAAGTTAATATTTTCTCTATCAAAGTCGATTTAAAATTTCATAACAAAAAAATGAAAATCAAATAGGAGTATAATATTCCTCAATAGTGCGATTCGCAACACAATTGTTGTTGCTGTTGTTATGTTGGGTGGAGAATCGAATGACAGAGCGTAAAATGCATATTTGTATTTATATTGTATGTATATGTATATGTAAGCAGTAGGTAATAATAACCGTTTAACTGAAAGAGCTAAAGAGAAAAGATGAAGAACAAAAGAAAATAAAAAACTAATTTATATGCTTTTAAAAAAAAAAATCAAGTATCAAAAGAAATTGTTGTGGTTTTATTGCAATTTTATTTAACTTTTGCTGTGTTTGACGATCGATTGTCGTCGATTTTTTCGTACAACTCTCTTTCTTGAGATGGTTTCTTTTTTTTCGTATTTATTTATTTTTTTGCCTTTCTGATTTTGTCGAAAGCATAAGGAGACAAATAACAATAACAATCTTTGGCCCCGTTGTAAAATCGTTTGGAAATAACCACGCACCCAATCCTCTCTTACGCAGCTACTAAGTAGTGATAAACTAAGCAAGAATTGAAAAAGACGATGAATACGAATTTGTGACATAAAAAATATATCTCGTATAAATATTATTTTCTGCTTGCAATTTTTTTAGAATCTGTTTTGGTGTCTAGGTCACTTTTTTTGTCCAACGCCACGGAAACGTGTATTGCTTAGGCGCGCTTAGATATTTAATTTTGACAACGTTAAAAACAAGATAAAAACAAAAACAAAAAAAAAACGGCATAGCAAATTAAAATTCACTTAAATATTTGGTTTGGGTTTGGTAAATGGCAAAGACAAAGCGGGGCAACTGCTGCAACATTTGTACTTATGCATTAAAATAGTACTTGAATAGTTCTTGATTATTCAAAAAATCAATAAACCTACATAAAAATCAATAATTTGTGCAAATAGCTTAATTTTATTACAACTTCATTAGTTTTTGCTTGGGCACCAAAACAGTTGCACCACAAAACGTTTAACCGAAATTCGCTTACGGTTTGAAGAAAACAGAAATTAGTTTAAAGATGCTCATACTCACCACAAACAAACAAACAAAAAAAAAACACGAAAAAAGTGAAGCAACAGCTGATATTTGTATGTATGATGTGTATGTGTTTTTCCCAATTCAAAAAAAGAAGAAAAAAAAACTTCGTTGCCACTTCCAAACGGCCACAGATTTTTATTTAATTGTTTTCTTAGATTTTCGCAAAACCATAAAGAATAAATAAATGAATAAAAACGCACAAAAAAATGCGAAAAAATTGTCTGCAGCATAAACAATGCAAAGCACAAATAAAATTGCTATATATAAATAAATTGCCCGCAACTGTTTATTGTTTTCACTGTTAACTGCCTAAAATCATAAAAAATAGGACTCAAAAACAAATAGCAACGCAACAAAGTGAAGCCTTCTCGCCACTGCTCTTCTATATTTTATGTGTTGTATTTTAAGCATAAAACTGCGCGTTCTATTAATAAACTCTTCTGCTCTGCTTAAGGCAAAATTTTACAAATAGAAATTTAAGCCAAAAAAAAAAACACCAAAACAGATTTTATTGAAGAAAATAATATTCATCGTTATATATTTTTTATTCTTTTCTTTCGTACGCCTCAATTCATTCATTGACTGACATCTGTCTCCCGCATCCACTGACACTTCTGTGACTGCTACGCTGATTGTGCAAAAAACTCGAAATTTTTCCAATAAAAAACCTTTGATTCCACTCTGGCGGTTGCGTGTTCGTTTCCTTGTTTTCTACGAAACTCCATAGATTTGGATATCGGATAATACCATGGAACAAATGCCGGTAAGTCGAAATGCACATATATGTAACTTTTTATATAGTAATTAGTTTTTATTTTCGTTTTTTGCCAATTTATTTACATAAACCTGAGTTCAAAATAATAGTAGCGCGATGAATTACCAAGTTGTAATTTTTTTGTTATATGTTTTTATGAAATAATAGTGCATTCTATAAGAAAAACTATATAATTCAAAGTTCCAAACTTTGTACGAAATTCACAAAAGTTTAAAAGTTTTGAAATATTGTAAATTTATAAAATTTTTTATCTTAAAGAAACTTTTTAGAAAACTTCAAGGTATGCAGTTTTATATCGCAATCAATTTTATTAAAGGTTGATCAATTTAGACGTATCGCATTTTACATTGAAATAAGGCGACGAAAATTCATGTCGATTGGGCGGGGGCAACCTTTATTATTTTTGTGTAGAACCATTCATGTCATTTATTTTTTAAAGATAATCCCTTTCAAATGTTGGCCGTAACTGCGTCGTAATTCGGCCATCCGTAAACACCAATTTTGAATGACTCGCTGGAGGACTCGTTCGGTATTTCGTGAATAACTTTAGTAATGTTGGCTTCTAAGCTTCCAATATCTGAATCGAAGCTGGTTTATCAACAAAGCATTTCAACTTTACATACTTTACATACAATTAAAAGTCCAAAGTTGTGATATCACAAGATCTTGGTGGCCAATTCACTGGTCCAAGACGAGAGATAAATTGCTCACTGAAACGACGCCGCAGTAAATCCATTGTGTCACGGGTTGTATGGCAAGTAGCGACTTTTGCCGTCTTGTTCGAAACAAGTGTTGTGGAGACCACGGGATTCAATTTCCGGCATAAAAAGTCGTTTATCATGGCGCGTTAGCCATTCATTGTTACATTGGCTCCAACCTCACCTCGTCTTGGAACAAATGTGGGCCGATGATCCCTCCAGCCCATAGACCGCACCAAACGGTTGTTTTCAATTTCAGCCCAAATACGGCAACTTTTCTTATTGAATGAACCAAAAATGGTCCTCATCGCTGAACACCATAAGTTAGCCTGAGCGTGCGATGAACACTTTTCACAAAGCATCGATCCTATTTAAAATTAGTTCTGAGAAAAAAAAAACAAAATCGTTCATTGCTTTCTTCTATATGTATTACATATGAAAATATAACAACCTTATCTGAAGTTAAATTGTAAAGTAATTTTCATTAAAAATACGCTGGCATGTTTTTGAAGTTAAATTCAATATTCAAATCGACCATTTTTAAATAAGAGCACATTCTTCCCCATTGCCTTTCATTTTATCTCCTTACTTCAATACTTTATGTCTCGCAAAAATGTAAAAGCGAGATTATCCTAAACACCAAATATGAGCTCAAAATGAAGATTTGCGTATTTCAAAAAAGTTTCACAAAATCAGAAGACGCAGGTGAATTGTAGTCAGATTAAGTTCGTAGAGATTATAAGTAATTAAGTTTAAAAATATTATGCAAATAGACACTTGCATTCTCACTATTTACCTTCTTCCGGTTCACTCAATCCTCTGTAGATGTGGTGTCCCCCTACTCCACCGCAAGATGACAACGACATTTACATCGACTACTCGCTAACGTTCATGTACGAGATGAGTCCAATACCTGAATCAGAGTTACCGCCAGTCTATATTAAGAAAGACTACAAGCGTTCGCGTGGCGATGCCGGCTTTCCACTGGATGGTAGTCGGCGTCCATTGAAAATGCGCCGCGAGGAAAACTATGTTGCGCCCCGTTCACTCTTCGATCGTCCATCGGCGGCCATAGCGCGCATTCGTCGAGATCTGAAGAATCTACGTTATCGTGGAGTTTTTAAACCGAATGTTCAAATACCCGGGCTGAAACCACAAACGCCACAGAAGCAGCTGGTCGAACCGGAGGGTATGGCCGAGTGGACCATCTTCGAGGACATTGTAATCTTGCACGTTTTAGTCAATTTGCAGGGATTGCCTTGCAATCTGATGGTGCTCTCACCGGGGCACACACCCAATTGGGATTTGGTTTCGGAGATTGTGAATTTCCAATCGAAAACATATCGTTCGCCGAAACAGTGTCGTTGGCGTTACGAAATGGTCATACAGCCGCGTGAAGAGGGCAAATTTGTGGAGAGTCCGAAGAAGCAGAAGAAATTAAAGACGATGCTGAAATCGGAATACCTCAAGGGTCCTTTACGTTATTTACGCACCACGAATTTGTATGCTAACGACAATAACACCACATTTACGAAATTAATGCGTTCGCGTTTCGATTGCATTAAAGCGGCATACCTTAAGAAGGCGCCACCACCAAAGCGTCACTTTAGTACACCTAATCTGATGAATCCCAAGCACATGGAAGTGTTACAAGAGTTCGGAATTGTGAACTACGATCAACCGATCTCACCGCTAAATATTGCCGCCATGAAGGCAAATAAAATACGCGAGAAGCAGCGCAATCAATGCCCACCACCACCACCGCCAGCGCCGACACAAGCGGTGGCGGTGCAGCAACAACAGACTCAGCAACAGTCCACCGCCTCAGTTGCGCAAGTACAAATACAAGAGATGGTAGTGCAGCAGCAACAGCAAAACGCCTCTACAGGCACAACTACGGTACAACAAGCTGGCGCACTGCACACCCAACAGCTTCAAATCCAGCACATACCAAGCGGCAATGTGCAAGGTGTTGCTCAGCAACCGACGGCTACCGCGATTGTATTGCAACATACCGGTGCCTTGCCGGTAACGCATCAACAGCAATCGGCCGGTTCCACATCAACACAATCTCAGCAGCAAATATTGCGCACGGGCATGGGCAATACGCAGATTGTAAAGGCGATAGTTGCGCCACAATCAGGTTTGCTCACAGCTGGCCAAATGCAGCAATTGACGCAACAGGCGGCTGCTGCGGGCGCGCAGCACGTCCAACTGCAGCAGCAAGGAAACGTTGGTACGTCGTCGTCCGTTTCGGTGGTGCTGACCACGCCGGTGCAAACGCTGACGTCCAGCGTGCAATCCGCGCAGCAACATGCACAATCATCTACCGCGCAAATAGTATCGATATCACCACAAACTATAGTGTCCAGTGGGTCACAGAATAGCGGCAGCATTGTACAGACAATTCCATCTCAATCACTACCACAAGTGGTTTCTGTATCTCAACTCGCCACAGTGGGCACTGTTTTGACCACATCGGCCAGCCTGCAGCCCAGCGCTACGGTGACAACACTGAACACTTCGGCGCTACGTGCCCAACGCATTGTTGCGGCAACCGCGGGTACACTACAGGATGTCGTACTTCAACAGCGCAGCGGCAATCCCAGCCCAACGATTGTGTCCATGTCCAATTTGGGACAGAGTGTAGCGGCCGCACAATTTCAAGCAGCGCAGCTGCGTCTGGCCTCAATGGCAGGATCTTCTCAACAGGTCACAAAGGTGCCTGTCAACACTTTGCAACAGAGCGGCAAGATTGCCGGCAACGTCGGAGGCAATCAACCCGCGCACATACAACTCTATCGCCAGCGTCAACAGCTAAAGGTACTGCAAGCCACACCAGCTCAAGGCGGCAGTCAAACTCTCGTGCAAACGGCCAGTGGACAAACAGCTCTGGTGAATGCCGCTGGCACGATCATACAGGGCAGTCTCGTACAAACCGCCGGCGGTCAGGCTACAATGCAGGTGCAAGGGCAAAAGGTCGCCGTAGCCACAGTATCCTCGACCGGCATGGCGGCGGGGTCAAGTGGCGGTAATTCAACGTCAGTGGCCACGGTGCAAGTGGCGCACCAAGGCCGCACACAGTTCATCAAGCAAGTCGGCGGGAAACAGACGATAGCCCGTCAAGTGGGCGACGATATGGTGCTGGTTAAACGTCAGGTAATTGGCGCACACCAAAAAGCGCAAGTGTTACAACAGGGACAGATATTCAACACCACGGGCGGTTCTGCTCAAGCTTCAGTCCAGCTACAACAACAACAGTCACAAGCACAAGGCTCCGTCGGCAGTGGCCAGCAACAGATACAATCTCAGCAGCAACAAGTGCAACAGGTGACTGCGCAACAAATAGCCACACTTGTGAAAACATCTTCTGGAGCAGGTGTTGTACAGCAGGCAAGTAGCGGCGGCGGCGGCAGTGTTACCGTCTCAACGGGAGGCGGTCAGCAAGGCACTGTGAATATGGCGTTATCGCACATCAAACCAGGCGGCCAGATAAAGGTGACCACCTCTATGGCGAATCAGGCACAGATGCGACAACTGCATATGCAGCCACTGAATATGCCGCGCAAAATCAATCGCATGACGCAGATAGCGACGGCTGCACAGGCTGGACAGCAAGTGACCACTTCGGTGGGGCAGTCTTCATCCGGCGCAACGGTGGTACAACAGCCCAAAGGTCCCGGCAGCGTACAGACACAGTTGGTGCATATACAAAATACCAAATCACTGCCCAGCTCGGTGACAGTACAGCAAATACAGCAGGTGATGCGACAACAAGGGCAGCAGGGATCGTTAAACGCCACGGGGCTTGTGCTGAGCAAGACTAGTGTGGGCCGTGTAATACCCGTGTCTGTGGCATCGCAGTCGAATCAGCGGCAAACCATACAGGTAAGAAAAAATCAATGCATATAATTAGAAAAAAGGAAAATAAATATAGGATTAGGAACAACAAATATACATAATTGATTTAGCGACCAGAAAACAAACAAAAGATGTAAAGTAAAAACTTGTTGACGATAAAATTAACAAAAACATTTTAATAAGAAGTTTAGTAATCGCAAAAGATTAAAAACTAGCAATAAAATAAAAAAGAAAACAGTAATCAAAAGTAAAAAAAAAAAAAATTAAAAAAAAGAAATCAACAAATAAAAGAAGAAAATTAATAAGAACACACAGAAAATAAAAGTAAAAAAAATTAAAAAAAATTAAAAAAATTAAAAAAATTAAAAAAAAAGAAAACAGAAAATAAAAGTAAAAAAAATTAATAAAAAGAATACATAAATTAAAAGTAAAAAAAAAATTAATAAAAGAAAACATAAAATAAAAAAAAGCAGAAAGTAAAATTTTAAAAAATTAGAAACAATTAAAAAAAAATTAGAAAATTAAAAAATTAAAAAAAAAATTAGAAAATTAAAAAATTAAAAAAAAAATTAGAAAATTAAAAAATTAATAAAAAAATTAGAAAATTAAAAAATTAAAAAAAAAATTAGAAATATTAAAAAAAAAAAATTTGAAAATTAAAAAAAAAAAAAATTAAAAAAAAATAAAAATTATAAAAAAAAATTAAAAAAAAACAAAAAAAAAATTTTTTAAGTTTTTTAAAAAATTTAAGAAAAATAAAAAGTTATTTAAAAAATTTTAATTTTTTTTAAATTAAAACAACAGAAAAGTAAAAACAAAATTAAAATAAAGAATGAAAATATTTTCTCTTTTCCTTTTGTAAAGAAAAATATTTGCAAATTATTAAGTAAAAATAATTTTTTCATATTTTCCTCTTCAAATAGGTGGTTTCGGCTGCTTCGGCTCAAGCACTCGCAGCTGGCAATCTGCGCGCACACGTTGCCAGTGGTCAGAACATTGCCGGTACCATTAAGGTGGGCACCACCAGCGGCAATCCGTCGCAGACCCAGCAGGCTATTCATCTCATACAACAACAAGTAGCCGCACAACAGGGTCAACGGCAGAATGCCAGTCCAGTGCGACTACAAACAGCTGGTGGAAATTTGGTTGCAGTCGTGCAACAGCAAAACATACAACAACAGCAGCAACAAAATATTGCCTCATCCAGTATTGTCAGCTCGTCGGGCGCATCGCAGGGCGAGGTGATGACCATAACACAAACGGTTGCCACATCCGGTGGCGGTGGCGGCCAGCAGCAACAGCAACAAACACAACAGGCTACAGCGCAACAGGTGCGCACATTGGTGAAGAAGAAAATCATGCAAATACGTAGTGAAAAAGAATGAATGCTTACCATAGATGGAAGAAGAGTAATCTTTCTTTTAGTTATTACAAAAAAGAAAGTGCTGATTGTAACAGCGTCTACAATTGGCCCTAAAAAATCTAAGAGTATTATACCTATTCTTAATCGTTATTATTAGTTCTAAATATTAATAATTAAACTACGTAATATAATACGTTTGTATGGAGTAGAATATAGATGTATGTATGTGTAATATACTGCTAATCAATATGATATTAACGTAATTTGTATCTTGTTAATTATCTACTATCATAAATTCCTCATGTTTCCATAATTTACGATTAATAATAATATTTACAATTAAAAACAAAAATCGCTCATAAACTGTACTTATAATTTTAAGCTAATATTTTTTAATTCAAAATTACATTTTAAGCGTTTGTAATAGCATAATGTGGTAAGCAGTACATAATTATTCCCAAACTAATTAAATTAAATATGTAATAAATAGAGAGAATGTTCCAAAAAATGCTAACGCTTTTCTTTGGGTTGAACAAATTGGGTAATAAATGTTACCTCAATACTGTAGGAGGAGGGTCCAACGCATGTCAGATAGGTGCTGGCCTCGATGGAGATTTTGAAGCGAACATACAGTGAATGACTTAAGTCTACATACAACTGCACATTTTCTTATTTCCCAGAAGGTATACAACATTTAAAAGAAACTTTATGTAGTATTTTTGGAATTCATATTCATAAATTTATAAAAATTATTTCAATTGCTTTATAACAAAAAAAAAAAAAACAGCAAAAAAGCGGTATGACAAAAGTCTACATACAGTTTAATTGGCTGTACCGTCATCAATCATTGCTTGAAGGCGTCGGGCATTGATCTAGTGTTGAGTAAGCTCTTCTTGCTTTATTTGGTTCCATGCCCCCATCATCAACCAGGACATAGGAACATAAAGGGAAATGAAATTGCTGATGAGCTTGCCAAGAAGGGGACTGAATTGGCCTCAGATACCTCCTACCCGGTCATCGGCATCCCTCTGACAGTTGTTAAAGGGGAACTGTAAAAATTATTTCTCAGGAAAGCGCAGAAAAGATGGAGCTCCATTTCTTCATGTGCTATTTCGAAAACACTTTGGCCCCAATACGATATACAAAGGACTCAGAAAGTCCTTTGAACTTCTCGCCATTCGATTTCAAAACTCGTAGCACACACGCGGAAAAGCTAGGGTTACCATTTAACCTCCATTGCAGAAGCTGTGGGGACCTTTCAGAGAAGGAGACTATTGAGCATTTTCTCTGTTTGGCAGCTAGACGACTAAGGTCACTGGGTGCTCCTTTCTTCGACAGCCTTGGGCCGTGCGCCAACCTAAATCCCATCAATCTTCTCCATTATATTAACAGCTCTGGCTGGCTGTAGATATCTGCCTGTTGAGGATATAATAATGGTATCAAAACGGCGCTTCAGTGCTACTTGATGAGTGCCAGACTGGCACTTCAACCATTTCACCTACCTACCTACCCATCAACTCTCTCTTTACTAATTTTTTGTCAGTATAGTAACTGAATTTTTCTCTCTAAAAACTCCCAAACATACTCTATCAGATTTAAATCCGGACTGCCGGTGTATTTATTTGGCTGGGTGTGTAATATAAGAGCCATTCTTTGCCAATTCGTACAATATGCTTACGCTCATTGTCTTTTTGGAAAACTCGCTGTTCAAGACACAAGCATGCTACTGATGGCCTCAAATGTTGTTCCAATGTTTTTATATTTATTTCGGTCCATAGTGCCATCAATAAAGGTCATCTTTCCCACGCCAGATGCAACTATAGCTCCCCAAGCCGGTCCGCTATCACCTCCGTGCCTGACAGGAGGTATCACAATTTTCACTCTCATACCAGCATTTCGTCTTCTCCACATTTTAGCCCGGCCCACACTTCCAAATATATTGAAATTCAATGATTCAGTGAAGAAAACTTTAGACCAGAAATCCATTTCCTTGTAAACTCAAGCCGAAGGCAAAGTTTTTTCTGAAATCAGAGACTTTTCACGTGGTATCCTGCTGAAATATCCGCTATTATTAAGATATCTGTCAATAGTTCTTGGATGAGTACTTTTTCCGTCTCGACAATATTTTCGATTAATTTCGGAGCACTAAATTTCGGATTTTGGCCGATTTCCCTTAAAATTGGGCTTACACCCATTCTGGACAGCTTCATTAAGCTGCCGGCTCACTTTATTTTCATACGAACTATTACATGTATATACATATATCTTATATGCAATAACACACAACGATTTATCAATTAAAATTTTCTTATAACGGTACTTTACAGCTACTTTTTCAATGTTTGCTTTGCTTGAGTGAACCAAAGAAGATGGATGTACTCGTATGAACAGCTTTTGTTATACCACTTTTTTGTTGTTTTGCTAATTTTTTTGTTATGAAGCAAGTGAAATAATTTAATTTTTGTATTGGATATGGGAATAAGTTTTCGCTCTCGCAAAAGAGATATCGCTGCTGATACTATTTTTGTGTTCGCTCTAGTAATATACTGGTGATTTGAAGGAGTATATGTGAGGTCTCGACCGCAGTAGTTGACATTCGTTTGAAGCGTGTAGATACTTTTTTATCTGACGTCAAAAATGTCTACGTTCGTCCGGAAAAAACAGCATTTGCGGGAAATCCTGCTTCATTATTAACATTTAAAGAACTTTTAAAAATGGCAGCTGAAACGTGCTTTATATTGATCAATATTTACGGCAATCACGTTCCATCATATACAACTTGGGAAGAGTGCTTTCGACGCTTACAAAGTGGAAATTTCGGCGTGCGTGATAAAGATCGCAAAAGACCACCGAAAAAATTCGAAGATACTCATCTACAACATTCATTGGATGAGGACACATGTCGAACCATTCCTGATATGTCTAAAGAGTTGGATGTTGACAGATCAACCGCCGGTAAACGATTGCACGCGATGGGAATGGTCCAGAAAGCAGGTAACTGGGTGCCACATAAATTGAAGGAAAGGGATATCGAGAGATATGTCTAAAGAGTTGGATGTTCACAGATCCACCGTAGGTAAACGATTGCACGCGATGGGAATGGTCCAGACAGCAGGTAACTGGGTGCCACATAAATTGAAGGAAAGGGATATCGAGAGACGTTTGGTGACGTGTGCGATCAGAAGGGTGTCATCTCTTATGAACTCCTTAAACCATCTGAAACCATACCTGGTTCATCGTTACCGAGTGCAGTTAATGCGTTTGAAACGAGCTCTCAAAGAAAAGTGGCCGAAATGGGACGGCAAACATGACAAACTGATTTTGTTGCATGATAACGACAGGCCACATGTTGTTAAATCGGTCCAGAAATATTCAGAGGGACTAAATTGGGAAATCTTGCCCCACCCGCCGTATTCCCCAGACATTCTGTTCCGATCAATGCAGTCAGCTTTTATTGGAGAGCGGCTCACTTTTTACGAGACCATCGCAAACTGACTCAATGAATGGATGAAGTCGAAAGACCTCGAATTTTTCGTCAGAGGAGTCCGTATGTTGCCTGAAAGATGGAGTAAAGTTGTAGCTTCCAATGGCACATACTTCACATAATATCATGTATTATTTAATTGTTTAAATAATTCGTAACTTTGGCTAAGAAAGGACGGAAACTGATTCCCATACCCAATAAATTTATGAATAAATATTGTATGAATTCCGAAAGAAACTTCATCACCTTTTCTTCAAATAATTTTATATTTTCTGGGAAATAAGAAACTATGCTGCTGTATGTAGACTTAAGCCCTTCACTGTAGGACTATGTGCCATGTTTTGAGGTCTCTAAATGAAAAAGGAATGAGTGTCTGGATTCATGGGAAATGCATCAGGATTGGTTGCATTCTACATGCTGCAGTAAGTAAAATGAAAGCGTTAATGAATCGAATAGCTAATAAAATACACCTGCGCTCACATAGTTAAGTCACTCTGAGCAGCAAAATTTCTGCAACAATGACAATGTAACGCGTTCTGTCAGTAGAATGTGGGAAATTTCCTGCTCATCTCTTCTTCTTTATGTTTACAGCTCATACAGAACTCGTTATGTTGATATTGGACCTTGGCTTAGTGCATAGTTTCTTAGTATTCCCATGGAAAGCCGTATGTTCATTTCTGACAGACTCAGTGAGTTCCAAGTTTGCTTGTTTATCGAGATCAAAGTACATATTGGAGCTGTGTTGCCAAAGATATTATAAGCATCTTCGACACTTTCAACACATTTCGAGTTAGACGTTACCAATCTTATGGCTATAATTTTTAGCCTTCAAATCGGCAGGATAATTTTTGAACAGCATGCCGTGTTAGCTTGCAGGTTTTCGAATATCCGCATTCTACCCCGTAATAAGTATAGCTTCTCCGTCCCTCCGGTGCTATGACATGCTCAGCCACACATTCAGCCATATTAGGCGTCATATAATACTTTGTTATTGACTTTGTTAGAGGTGGCAGTGTTAAAACCTGCCTGTGTAAGTTCCAACAGCTGACGTCAGTTTGTCATAGCAACACTCCTGCGACCACGTAAACAAATCAACAAATACACTCTCTACAGGAAGCACTAAAAGCACAGTAAAATTTTCGCTTCAATTCCTCTCACGTTTAACCAGCTGAGCCAGTTCACAAAGCGTTATGCAAAGCCGTCGCACGTCATGTCGCTCTTCAACGTTTGCAACTGGTGGCACACCCAGTGCTCCGATTTGGAGGAAAACTACGATGTGGCCAGTTTGTTAGTCGCCCGTTTCGGACTCGAGGATAATGAAAAGGATTATTTGGTGGTGGGTTCACATAGCGGCAACTTAAGCATTTTTTATCCACGCTTAGACCAAAATCGACGTGTAGGCGACGAGAATGCTTTCAGACCGACAGATTTGTTGTTGGAAGTGAATCTCAAAAGGCCAATATTGGGCATATACGCAGGACGGTTCAGTGGGTAAGTTGAAATGTGTTGCAAAATGCTTAAAGATTTGCTACTTTTATGAACTTTTCCGTTTATGAACTGCTTCAAATTAGTGGCCAATTGGCTGATGAGAAGCACAATCAACTAGCTGTGCTGCATCCACGTTCCGTGGCAATCTATAAGCTACAGTCTATTGGTGGTGTCGCTGAGCATGGAGCCCAGTTGCGTTTGCATTTGCTAGCCGATTATAAATTGGAACGTGGCGCATTGGCGTTAACTAAGGGCGCTTTTGGGCGCGTCAAGGGGCGAGAGTTTTTCTGCATTACTCATTTGGATGGCACATTAACCTTTCACGAACAGGATGGAATTTTATATGAATGCCAATTGCCGGGAAATCGTGCACTACCCGTACCGGTGGTTTATTGTGAGAGAACCGATAGTTTTTTCCGCTTCACAGCAGGTTGGAATTTGGAGTGCTTTACGTATGTAAAATGAATGTAAGGAGGTTTATGGTGTTTAAATCTTATTTCCAAAATCATTTTGAACAGCTATCAGGATCTTTCACACTCTTCACTCAATCGTTCGGAGTTCAAGCCCTCCTGGTCGGTGTGTATTGGCGAAGGTATTGTGGATATTTGTGTGGTGCAGACGAAGACGTAAGTATTTTTTATTATATTATATTTTATATATATTATATTTAATATTATATTTTATATAGAGAAATAATTTTTTTTATTCAAAAGAAACTCAGCTTCGATTATGGTATTAGGCGAACGCAACTTTATTAGCCTAACTGATGATGGACTGGTGGAATTCATACTGAAGCTGGATTATACGCCAAAATGCTTTCATTCGTTTGTTATCGGCTATTACTGGGGTAATATATAAAACATTAATTCATATGTACGTGTGTGTATTAGTGATATATTCATAAGACGTGCCGAAGTGCACTGGCTACTGATAGAGCTACTCTAGTATCAGGCAAGAAAATGAAAGACATGTCTGAGAACTCCTCCCGCAAACAGGACACGACATTTGGGTATATTAGAATTTGTGTATAGTCCATATAGACGTTCCTATTTTTTAACTCAAAAACCAATTTTTTCGGTATATTATTGGTTTATTCGAAAGAGCAAATATCCTCAATATTTGTGGCACAATAACTCACGAACTAATGAATAATATAATGAAATTTTAACAGCTTTCTCTTTAAGGTTAGTACTAACTTAAGAAGAGGTGAATGCAATAAAACTAGGGTGCGGGACTTTTCAGCCCATGTGTTAGATAGCACTATGAATTTCTTACACAGTTTTATTGAAGCGCTGTGGGTCACTTCTGCACTTCATCACTTTTTTTTTGGACTATGGCACTCATACAACACACAACAGCGATATGTATAACCCACTTTTTCTTTTCATTTTCACCCAGAGCCCGGTGCACGCTTAATTACCGCTATCGTCTCCGACTCAGGTAAGCTTTTTATCTACGAGGGTGCTAATATTATTTGGGCTTCTCAGTACAAAGATGAAGCTCCGGTGGCGATTCAACGTTCCAATTTAAATGGTTTGGCCGGTGGTATTGTTGCGCTCGGTCCCACGGGTCAACTACGTATAGGCTATCTCGGCTCTGAGCCATTTGTCTTCAAAGTACCGTCTGTTAATATGGAAGATCTCAGTTTTGCACAGGCCCACAAGGAGTTACAACAGTTAGAGGAGGAGATTAAAGCAGCTGTCGATATGACAGATTTAGAAGACATAGATAAACGGGCCGCCGAGGATGTACGCATACAATTCACTATCAGCTCTGAGATTAGTGAAGATGCGGATGTGCTTCTATTGGATGTGCCTGCTCATGTGGCTGTTAGGGAGCTGCCCACGTGTACGGGCACATTAAAGTTGAGATGTAAGCTGGAATTGGCTGAGTTGCAGGTCGTTTTCAGCATGGCGGAAGGTGTACGCTGCAGTCAAGATACACTCACCTATGTGGAAATGACAGCAGGACAGGCAGAGACGTTGGAATTGGATTTTTATGTGGATGATCTGTTGCATGTGCACTCGACGCGTGTTGATGTGATTATATCTTTCATCAGTAACAAAGTGAGTGGACTGACGAATATTGATTCAAGTAGATTTGATTATCTCTAAAATATTTGGATTTTGTTAGGGTATACCACGCGTATTGCAGCAGTCCGCTTATTTACCGCTTAGCATGTTCTTTAAAGCAAAGCCGCCACAGAAGACTGCTGACATTAAACTGACATACAATATTATATCAAAATCACTTACACCGAAGCTATCCACATTCTTTCCTGAGTTCATAGTGCCGGAAAGTGAATCGCAGGCGCTGGGTCTCCTATTGCTTTGTCCTGGTGACGAGAAAAGTGAAGAGGTTGTGACTATAGTTCTGGCAAAGAATTCCAATCGTCTGAGGTTGGTTTATCATCGTATTGCGATTTGAAACCGTTCAACTGTGTGTCCTGCTAACTTTTTTCAGAATACAATCAGATACGTTGGAGACATTTCCAATGATATTGGAACGCATAAAGAAAGTAGCTTTGGAGGATGCGCAAGAAGCCAATGTTTCGAGGGAAAAACGTGTTAAAAATGGGATTAATCCTAAAGTGAAAACGATTATGGCCAACCCCGTACTACCAATCCACTCTATTTTGCATAAGATCGATACACATCGTGAAACACAAGATAACATACGCAAGCAAACGGTAGTAAACTTAGAAAAAAAAATACAAACGAGTAGATAGGGGGTTTCAATAGGAGCACAACAATTCTATACTTGAATAAAAACGTGCGCTTCTCTTTTTATGATCTGGCAAAGTCAAATCGCCATACAAAGTTTAAATTTGTGTGATGGCGAAGTTTGCACACGAATTAATAAAATTTACGGGTATACCCATGCTGTGTATCAGGAATTCGGGCGAGTTTGCGCTTCAACTTTTTGTGTGCGTTTTCAGGCTGTCGTAAAAGTGAAGAAATCTACAGTCGGCAAATGGTTTTTATATGCCTTTGCCAATGCTTACTAAGTAGCGATTGCTTTTGGAAAAAACATTTCCTATCATTTGATGTTTCACGCTTGCAATGGATTTCGAGTCC